>JAUZNC010057192.1:0-13183 GCA_034780395.1 Vannuccia rotundouncinata | reverse complement strand
GTAGGAGAGTATAAAATCATGTTGAAAATGTGAGCAGAGTTTGTAAATGAAAATTTTCTGTGATATTGTTATATACAAAATTTTGCCTGTTTTTCATTAGCCAATCAAAATCTCTCAGTGTGTCTCTCAGCTTCTTCCTAGTATGAAAAATATTTTTAGAAAATCGCAAACGTTGCAATGCCCGTAATGAAGAGGTTAAAGAACTATTGTAATATTTTAGCATATTTCATTAAATTATTATAGTAGTATGCTGTATTTTTAGTCATGTGATCATTCTTTGGAAACATGTGAATATAATACATGAATTTCTATATTTAATTATGTTTTTATACTATTCTAATTTATATGGAGATTATTATTAAGAATAAACTAATTGTTTGTACTATTTTTTTAACATTTTTTTCAAAAAAAATTTCACAATTGAAAATTGGAATTTTGGCGATTGTAGCATACTTAGCTGTTAATTAAATTTTTTTTCAAAAATAAACAAATCATCAAAAAAAAATGCACTTTTTTATTATTTACCCTTATTTTAATTTTTTTTAAAACCCGCATTTCCCTGCATTTATAAAAAATATTAAGATATATAGAATTATAGTAAAATATTTTTTGAACATCAAAAATGTATATAAACATTGGATTATCAATAGTAATAAAAATCAATACAAAGCTTTAAACCAACTTATTTCTAGACCCAGGTCTGCCAGTTCCACGATACATGAACATCAAAAATGTGGTAAAAACATTGAAAACCTATATAATCAATAATATCAATTATCCCAAATCAAAAATAATTATCAAAAAATTTATTTAAAAAGAATTTATATTAAAAAATATATTTCATTTTATAAATACAGGGAAATGCAAGTTTAAAAATAAATAAATAAATGTGGGTAAATAACAAAAAAGAATGAAAAAAATTTATTGGCAACAAAAATTACAACATATAATTATTAGTCTTAATTATATATATTGTTAACTATATAATATTGCATAATTAAATCGATACAAAGCTTTAAAACAATCTTATTTCTAACCCTGAGACCCTGGCTCTGCCAGGTATACCACACCTTGAACAACAAAAACATGGTCCAAATGTTAATTATTCACTAATTCATTTTATGTATATACAAGTTTATAGTAAAACAATAATATTTTTATATATGTTATTTATATATATTTATATATATATATTTTTTTTGATGATTTGTTTTTTTTTGGGAAAAGTTAAATAAATGGCCAAGTATGCTACAATTGCTGAAATTCCTATTATTATAATTTTAATTCCTGTATACTAATTAAATTTAAAATAATAATTCCATGTTTTCTTAAATATATTCTCTTGATGGGTAATTGGTCAACTTGGCCTAAAGGACAAAATATTAATTGTCAATGTTATAAGGACAATAATAAATATAAAGTTGAAACATGGGCTAAACTTTTATTGACACTATTTAAACAACTAAAGCTACAGGATGATCAGCCTGCACCAATGACATGGTTCATAGCATTCAGGGAAATTGAAAATTAGTCAGGGATATTTTTTATTTTGTATAATTATTTTTAAAAATATTTTATTGTCAGGGCTGTATCTAGAGATTTAAGTGGTAAGGCAAGATTTTACTAAAAGGTGCCAAAACAAAATTGCAGTTATATCACTGTAAACAATTGTTTCAGAAAGGTTTTTCAGAATTTTATGAGGGCACCATAAATAATAGAAGGGGCACCAATAATAAGCAAGGGGTAAGGGCCCCCCACTAGGTATGACCCTGGTTTTTCTTATTGTTCATGTACTTATTTATGTATTTTCAAACCAATTTAAATTTGTTTGTGCTTCATGCAGATTTATATGCTATGTTATACAGGGTAGCCATGACACCGCTACTGACTTCATGTTGCTAAATATATTTCAGGCTTCTTTACTTAAAATGTACTCAAACATATTCAAAATATACTCTAATTTTATTATCAATTTAGTATGGCCACCCTGATGTAGATATCATAGTCAAGGAAATTAATTTCATGAACCATGATGAGTTTTGTACTCCTGATTTTTATTTATATATTAATTTTATTTTTTATATCCTTGTAAATCTGTTTAAGTTACATTTTACAATCATGTGTTATACTTTTTTTACACTTTTTTATACTTTTTTAACTAGTTTAAAACTAATTATTTATTATGTTTTTTCTGACTACTTCACACAATACAGATTACCAATCCAAATTAAAAATCTAACTGTTAATTATTAAGCCTATGATTCATAATAATTTCTTGAAATTAATTTATTAAAACTGGTTTTCTTATATAATTAAGAGAACTTTTACTAGGGATGGGAATCTTCAGTGGATCCTCAGATTTCAGCAGATTTGATGGCTTATTTTTATTATTTTTTATGAAAAAATTAAATAAAAATTATCCAATTTTTATTAAATTGATTTGTATGATATAAATGTAATTCCTTCCGGACATTTTAGCAAAAATCTGCACATCTAACATTTTACTACAAGAACTTACTCCTTTTATTCTGATATTGGACCCCAAATGAAAATATGGGCCCCACAAATTTTGACCATTAGATTTTTTATTTTGAAACTGCTATTCCCATTCCTGTGTTATACAAGATCATTATATAATGCTATCATTCATGCAGAATATTCTTTTACAAAGATTAATACTGTAACAAGTTTAAATCCAAAAATTTTTATTTGATTTATAAAATTTTAAAATAAGAACCTAAAACAATTAGATGTCATAAATTTTAAGATAATATAATAAGACATAGATATCAAACTTATGCTTAACATTATATTCAAATTGGCTTGCTGTTAATAGGTTCAGTTCTATAAGTAATTAGAGTTTTCATTGAGTAGGTATGTATACAGAACTTGATTTTCATTTTAAGTCTTTTTACTATTTTTAAATTGGTTCATTAATAAAATGTGTTATAACAATTTGAAGATTGAAATAAATTTTAAAACTTAGCAAATTATATATTTTGGTTAGTATAGAAAGCCCATGCCCACAAAATGTGCAGTTCTGCTCAAAAATAGTGAAAAAATTGTTATACCCTTCTATGTTCAATATTATATATATATATATATATACTAAAATAGGCACAATAAATACAAGAGAATGTTTATATTTGTGTTTAAATTGTATAAAAAATCTTTTAAATGATCACTTCAACCTCTTCCTGATGGGAGTAGCAATGTTTGCTACAAAATAAAAGTTTCAAACATTGCTAAATTAATGAGTTTCTAAAAATAGTTTTCATAGTAAAAAGCTGAGAGACTAATGAAAAACAGGCAAACTTATATGAGTCAATTGCATAAAGTGGTATTAGCTGCTACCAGTAGTAGCCTTAATACCGGTAGCAGTTACTACCAGGAAGTAAATTCAGTTGCATAAAGTGGTATTAGCTTACTACTAGACTAACTAATACCTGGCACAAGTTTTGGGAAATCCATGTTATATTTAAAGATTAACCAATTAAAATTCATTTAAAATTTAAAAACTCCATTACAATGTTCTTGATTTCTGCAAATTTAACAATGTTATTGTTTTGTCCTATAATATAGAATCGGGATGTTTAGTAGAATTATTTTATATTTATAAGTACATATAACTATATAAAATTGCTTTTCATTTGAGAGCAAAATAAGAATATTTGGCTTAAAATAGTTTTTGAAAAATTTCTATAAATTTCTATATATGTACAATGTAAATATAGATATAAGACATTCAATAACGCATTATTAGATGTCCGGCCATTTTTTCCAATGCTAACGTGAAATCTAAATCGAAACATTGGAGTTATACCTACCCCATCGTGGTAGTAGACCATTGGACTAAATATATTGATTTTTCAAATATCTATGCCTAGGCATAAATATTTTACTCATGGTAGCAGTATGTAATCCTCCTGGGACTAAATTTATTGATTTTCCTTGAGTTACTACTGGTAGTAAGCTAATACTGCTTTATGCAATTGACTCTAAGTGTATATAACCATATCACTGAATAATCTCATTTACAAATTGCTCACGTTTTCAACATGATTTTATACCTGCCTACTGGTTTCAATCCAATTATATATTATTATATATTACAATTTTTACTATATTTATACCTACTATTTCTACTATATTATCAATACTATTCTATATATATGATATATATATATTGTTGTATAGGTAGGTATTCTATTTACTTTTTTATTATTGTATAAGTATTCTTTATTGTACAATTTCATATAGTATTGCATATATCTTATATAAATACTACTTCTTTGTATACTTATATAGCTATGTCTTCATTAGATTCTAGTGATCAGGATTCAATAGAATTACTTTCGTCATTATCATCTCTCTTGTCTAATCCTTATATTTTATAGATTAGATTTTTATTAGTCTGTGTAACTTTCATGGATTGCTGTCAGATATTATTATTAAGCATGTAACTTATTGATCCAATAGAATTATCTGTATTTGTCATATAATACACATTTTAGCTGAACAGATAATTGAAACATTTATATGTAAATGCAAGGCTTGAAATTTTCCAGTAACATCATTGGCACTTGGCCAAAACTTATGGATTATCTGAACTATTCTAAGCTGATGGTGGTGGGATACTAGTACTACATTTTCATATTTTGTATTTCAGATTAGAAAAATAGTGTATGAGAAAATTTTTCACAGGGCCATAAGAGCTGATTGGGCCTTGGCCTGACAAATATCTAGCCTGTCAGTAGTGCTTACTAGTGCTTAGTTAGTCTGTGTATTATCTGAGATTTGTTCAGTTGGATAATAGCCCAGGGAAAGCACAGTCCTGCAGAATCATGTTTCTGAATGTGTGTGTAATGTAGCATTTTTCATCATATTCAATGGGCAAGTGTCTAATAATTGGTGTTAAGCACCAAATGAAACTGTACAACCTTCTATTCAGTTTAAAATTAGCTGAGACAATTTTACAAATAACAGACAACCTCAGCAAGACACTGCAGCAAAATACAATGTTGGCCGCAGAAAGTCACAAAATAGCCATTCATTCTGTTGAAACTTTGAAGAAAATGCGGGAAGACAAGTTTTTTGATTTGTTCTTTGACTGAATCAGTAAGTCCCGAGAAGAAACGGGTACTTCAGAACCAGATCTTCCAAGAAAAAAAGAATGCTCCAAAGAGCTATGAAATTAGAGCAGGGAATGGATATCATCATGTGTCGGAAAAAAAATCCTTACCAGGTTATTTACTTTGAAGCAGTCGATCTTGCCATCAGTACAATAACAAATCGTTTCAACCAACATGCCTTTAATATTCACAGGGAACTGGAGATATTGTTGACACATGTAGCAAACAATATTCTTTACACAGACAGTCTAGAAAAGGTGACTGCATTTTATGGTGATGATATTGACCAAAATCAATTGTCTGCTCAGGTGCAAATATTTAGTACTTGCTTTCCAAAAGATGAAGTGGGGTCTTTGAAGCAATGTATTCTTCTACTTAGAGGAATGATGCCTGCAGAGGGCAATTTTTTTCAGTGAAGTCGGTTGCATAGTAAAATTGACTCTATAGTTGTGCCAATGACAAATGCAGTCAGTGAATGAAGCTTCTCAACTATGAGAGGACAGAAAACCTACATCTGGAACAGTATGGCACAAAGTAGATTGAACCATATACTATGCTGCTGAACGTCTGCAAGGATGAACTGGACAAAATTGATCTAAGATAGCACAGGCTCAAAATATTTGGGAGATTTTAAGGAAAATACTTTAATTTTTTCGTTACTCTCTAATTATTTTAATATATTACCCTGCAGTTTACTAGCTACCAACAGTGTGTTTTGTTAATTATATTAACATAATAATAAATTAGGCTATCTTCATAATTCATTCACATTATTTTAATCATTCTTATCTATTTTGTACAGATCCTGTTTAATGTTTACATAAATATTTTTTCATTATCGAGTTTAGGTAAGATCTATTTTATAACATTATAACTTAATAAATGTGAGTTTTGTACAGAAAAAGGCTTAAATTTTTCAATTTCAAAATAACTATGAGTCCAAAAGGACACCTATGCGATTTTTTACCCGACAAATATGAAAAAGCTTCATATGGGTCTGTTTCAAGATATATATTATAATACATACATGATGTTTACTTTATGTCTAGATGAAATGTACAATGAATCAGGTTTTAAACAACTAAAGCTGATTAGTCGAATTGAAAGGAACATCCACACAATGTTTGTTTGCTTTGATTTTTTAATCTACTTTTTGACGTTTTTTCTCAATAATTTACCTATTAATGATTAAAAACGAGACTAGGAAGGTGTTAGCGCTATGTGCTCTTTATTTGTATATTAAAAATAAAATGAAAATATAGTGACGTCATCCAATACATGATACCAATAAATGTGTATTTGGTATGATCTTAGATCTGATGACCTTTTATTCCAAAGATTTACAAGGATAGACAAGCTATGCTTTAAGATACAAAACCTATTAGTTAAAGCTAGCCCTAGCATAAGAGAATACAAATACTAGGAAATCCATCAGTCACCCCTACCAGAAGTTGCAACTTTTACCTACAACTGACACCAATAATAATCGATTTTTGTTTACTTGGAACTCTGTCTAATCGGAATGAATTTTTTTGCCTTTTACCTGTTTTGATTAAACATTTGATTAAATATTTATTTGATTTTATATTAATTTTTTCTCAAAAACATTGTTTACTATAAATGCAGGTCTGGATTCTGCTTTTATATTGCAACTATATGTAACTATCAAGAGATGTTTACTAAATCTAATTGGTGAATAAGTTATTAAAGCTATTTATTTAGTTTTATAATTTAACAAATTATTATTATTATTTAATAATTAATGGACTAACAGCTAATTTTAATATTAAAATGGCTTAAAAGTGCTAAAGTATATATGAAGGTTCTGTGCATAAATATGTAGGAAAAAATAATTGTCAAGTTATTTAGGATCTTGGCTAAATTAAATGTTATTTTTTATTAGAGATTTAAATTTGAATATTTTTGTTATTGGTTTGAGTTCATTATGGAGATTATACCATATAGCACAACAACAGATTTCAAAAAAGTTAGATCTACTTAATTTGTATATTTAGGAGAGATTTCTAGATTGAGAGTAGAATTCGACCGAAAAGTACTCCTTGGAGTGTATGGCTTTTAACAGATCAGCAAGGTAGGATGACTTTTGAAGTTTAATGTATTTGAATGTAATTAAGAGAATCTTTTATTTAATCCAGTATTCCGTTGGTATTCTGTGCAGTTTCTTCAACTATATTGTATTGCTTTCTCTATGATTTTGATGATACTATATTATTCTGACTGCAATTTTTATAAATCTGTAGCTGATAGATTCACAAGTAGACTGTTGCAGTAGTCAAGACAAGGAATAAAGTAAGAATGGTAAAATTTAAGAGTTGCATTACAAAAGAGAGATTTTGAAATTTTATAGAAGGCTAGACTTGCTAAACAAATTATTAAATGGACTTGTGTTTTCAGTGTGAAATTGAACTAAAGTTATCTGCTGAAATTGAAAATGGATCAATTTTTCCATGATGTTCATTAAATAAATACAGTACAAAATGGAAGATAAAGAAAGTTAGCTACATGAGAAGAGAAATGAATTTTAATATCAATAATTTTTAGTTGGACAATTATTGTTTGTTTTCTTGAGTGGGAAGATAGTTAAGGTATAATGGTTTTGGTGTCCTTAAATTACATCTGATTTATTGATGATCAGGATTTTATGGCATGTACACAGTTTTTTGATGTTACTTATTAATAAATTTGCTGAATGATAAATATATATGAAGCATTTTAATTTAAAATACTCAAAAAATTACATAAGTTGCTTTATTTTTAAAATAAATTTTTATAATTTAAACAGTATTGTACTCCTCTGTAATTTTTCAAATATTCGATATTTGATTAAATTATAATCTGAATATTTCACTAGAAAAATATATTTTAGTCAATTGCATTGTTTATTAACTTAAACATTTTTATACAATTTTTTTAAACCGTGAAAAGAAGATTTCTTGCTAATATAAAATATTTTTCTCTTTACAGATATTCTGAAAGACATGCTGCTCACCTTTAAACTCCCTGAGAATGTTTCTAAACTTGAAACAGCCAAGGCGAACATGAGCAACAACATGATTAATTACATGCAGTTCGTATTTCCAGTCATGACACAAATACAAAATCAAGTAATTAGCAAGTATGGTTACCCTGACGATGGAGAAGGTCTCATTGAATTTGCTCTGTCAGTGCGCAAACTGGAAGCTAGCGATCCAGAATTAAGCGAACTTAACTATCAAGTTAGAACCCAAGTTATGCCGCCACTCGGGTTGTATCCAGACCCTCAGAGTTCTTCTGTGGGTATTGAGTAATGGATTTCCGATTTTTTATTATTGTTAGTATCCTTTTTTTGGATTATTTCATAAGTTTTTTCATGGATATTATTTATGATGACTAATAATTTACAACTACTTATTAGGATTAATGCGGCATATTTTAGTTTTTCAAAGTGTTTATTTAAAAATTATCAAAAAATTTAAATATTTTTTTGTTTTTAACTTAAAAAAATCTCTGTATCGTTTAATTTATCCTTTTTAATTCTTTACAAGGTCTTTTTATAAATAATGTTCTTATTTTAAGAAACTTATTTTGCAATACTTAAATTATATTTACTTTAGTTTGATTTGTTCAGTATTTTTATTATTTGCACGTCAAATATGCTTTTCTAGTCAACATTGTATTGAATATTATACATTTGTACATTCTGTCTTTATATGACCTATTAAATTTAACTAATTATTAAATCATTAATTGAGGAATATATTATTCTTTATAACAATTTAAATAATTTATGAACTGAATTATGTATATTTATTTCTGAATACTTTCTTTTATTAATTTTACGCAAAAATAACTTCTATATAATACATATATGTTTTGTGTTTACTTTTCTATTTAATATACATATATATATATAATTGTTTAACTTTTAATTTCATATAAATTTATTGCATTTTATCTCTATATTTCTATAGTATTTATCTCTTATCTGTTAGTGGCTACAAAAATGTTCTGTAAGAAATGGCTTTTTCATGTAAAGTAACTTGTTTAATAAATATCTATTTCTTGATTTATGATCTATTTTCTACTCATTATTTTAGTGTGAATGGAAAAATCGTATTTTATTAAGTCATTTTATGTTCGATTGATATTACTATACATTTTGATAATTTCGGTTATGTACCTACTGGGTATTCACGATGATTTGCTGATTTTTCCTCATGTTTCTAAATGTTTGGTTAAAGGGGATATTTATATATACAGGGTGAGGCAAAAGTCACGCACCACTGGAGACTCAGACATTGCATCGTTGCTAATGATGCACAGTTTGAACATTGTTTTGTAACTGAACATGTAATAACATTCAATTTCATCATTGTATTGTAACTGAACATGTCAATAATAATGCCAACAAAAATTATATATTGATTATTTCATGTTTATGTATAATCAGTGAAAAGGCCAATATTTTCAGACAGATTGTACGATCATCATTAATAGCGAATCTACTACTTTCTATGGAGCTTATACTAATGAGTAGATGTCTAAAATTATTTCGAAGAAATGGAAGAACTCACTATTCGGTGCTTTTGGCGATCATGCGTAAGTTGCACATCGCAGTCAGAGACTAGAGTGAATAGATTCAATATTTCCATTGGCTCTATGTAAACAAAATTCTTAGGAAACGTCAAGGCATTCAAATATTTGACTGTTGAAAAGGTAAAATATATTATCAGGCTTCTGTGTAATAAATGAATATATTAAATTGTATTCGTTTCGATGGGAATTAAATATATTGTTTTTTAATGTAAAAATTCTTATATTTACTGTGGCCAAAATAAAGTTGTAGATAAAAAATAAAATCTAGCCACATCATAAGTGTCTGATAGTACCGAGATAATATTTTCAGCTAATTTAAATCTTATTATGAACATTAAAAAAATTATACCGAAATGTGATAATGCGGTTACTAATAAACTCATATAATGAATATATTGATTAAATCCAGTTATATATCCAAATAAACCTTTGCACAAGCTTATTAATATTTCAGTTTGTTTATAAAACTTCGTGCAATAAATAATGGTAAAAGAAACATTGGTATTGATAAAGAATTACATAAGTGAAAGTTTTATAAAAGATTTACGGAAAAAATGTTTTTTAAATAAGGTTTTTCATCTTACAATTATTTTTTCGAATCCATAAAAACGAAAGTATTTACATAGTCGCAATTTAAATTTTTATGTGAAATACAATTTTAGGTATCTTTTTAATGTAATAAACTTAATTAAAGTAATTTCCTAAGATTTTATTGTATTAATTTAGTAGATGATTTAATTTTTAATTATAGTTTACATGCTATATAACCAATCATTTGCAAATATACATTATAAAAATAAAATAGTTTCATTACATTTAAATTATCAAACATAGCTATATTTATTATAGTCTAGATTAGAGTGTTCAGTTTAATTTCAAGGGTGCTACACGTACTCTGAAGATGCCCTCCTAAAAGTTTTTTAAAAGGTACACTTAAAATGGGAATATATTGTTATAATAATGCTTTTTGAATTCATTTATATATATTAAATTAATTAATTTTATTACTTCCTAAGATAGAGATTCTCAGATTTTCTTAAAATATATAAAATTTGATATTGTTTTGAGTTTCATGTGGCCATCCTGTAATTTGATAAAACACATTTAATTTATTTTTAGATTTACTTTGAGCTTTTGATTTGATTGACTGCTGATTATAATATTTTCATCAAATTTAACATTTGTTTATATATCAGTCATTGCTTATTAAGATATTTAAAATAGGTTTTTTGATTTTAATTCAGGAACCAGCCCTCTTGAAAACCATGACCACTAAATTAATATAAATTAAGTTATCATATTATTTAATTTTTCTTTTCCCATAGTAAAAATGCCACCCTCCCTCCCCCCAAAGTATATTTTGCATATACCAATTTAATTTAAAGATGAACTTTTAGGATATTTTATAGATATATTTTGCTCTATACCTCAAACAATTACTTAGTACCTACATGTACCTATTATTATATTAACCATTTGTACCCGGGTGGCAAGACAGTCTTGTCATGAGAAAATATTCAACCCAACAGCAGGTAAAAAGACTTTTGCCATGGCAATTATACTAGTTTTATGGAGTTCTAAAAATAAATTCTAGCTTAATCAATGAGGATATGTATAACTAACCCATGGTGCTGAGTGTAACAAATTTTTTGACCACTTCCCATCAAATGGGGAGAAATAAATCAATGTTCAAGAATAATGTTCAATGTTCAGTTCTGTTTGGTTGAAAACAAATATAATACAATTGCATTGCAGCCAAATAAAAAACCATATATATTTATACAGCAAATCTGAATATCTCTCATAGATTTGGGTAATTCTGACTGACTGCCTGTGCTTGTTATCTTGATTTCATCTTGTTAGTTTTTGGTAGAATTCATTGGATTTCATCTTATATTTGTATTACATTTATTCTTATAGTATACTTTATTTGTATTCTCTAACTTACTGTATTTTTCGGTTTATTCTTATATTTTTATTATATTTACATACTTAGTTATTCTATAGTGTATTATACATATTTATAATTAGTAGTTCAATCTTCTATTACTCTTGATATTATTTTAGTATTATGTATAAGACTTAGTTTTATTCTGAGTATATATATATATATATATATATATTATCCTGTGCTGATGCAAGCTTCGTTTTTTGTTAAGAAATTTGAAGTATTTGAACACAATACATTACAACCTATAAGTTATACATAGTCAATCTTTCATAAAAAGTCATCATCATCATTCTGTTTCAGCTTCGAGATCATCACCAATCTCAGATTCATCATCAACAGATTCTGGAAGAGAAGGGACTAGATCAGCAAGGACCTGCAGACGTTTATGCCAAATGATTTGGATACTCTCAGTTCCAATATCCCAGCCATCAGTTTTGGTTGGAGCAGGTAACTCTTGACACCATTCCTAACTGCATCCACACAATTGATCTTTCAAATTTCCCAAATGAAAAAGCATAATGACAGCAATGTTGGTATCTGTTGCTTGAATTACAATATTGTTGTGTGAAACTTCAAAAAAAAATCCAGCAAGTGTTGCAAACACTTTCTACAGACCAACCAAATACCAAAGGATTGGAGAAATTCACATGCAAAATGTATTGAGGTCAAAGCAAAGACGAGGATATCAACAAATTGCGGTATGAGATGTTTTGCAAATGTTTGGACCCTCATCAAGTGCCAAACAACCTTTTGAAAAAATAAAAGGAATGGACCCTAAAATTTTGCTTCCATGCAGAGCAGAACTGCTAACTCATATCGCAAGAAGTTCATTCGTCTCAAAGATGTGGGCCAATGCTAACAATGCAGAGTTACCTGCTCCAACCAAAACTGATGGCTGGGATATTGGAACTGAGAGTGGTGATGAACTCGAAACTGAAACAGAATGAGGATGATGACTTTTTATAAAAGATTGACTATGTATACCTATACGGTTGTAATGTATCACATTCAGATACTTCTTCAAATTTCTTTTATATTGTAATTACATTGCAGTGTGCATTTATGAAATATGATGATTTTCATGTTATATCAGTGCCCATTTCATCCTCCATGGTTAAACCTATATCTATTTAATATGCTTGATATATCATTTTATTGCATGCTGATTACATTTAAATCATACTAATCTACGAACACATATTATTTCAAACAATTACAGACTTTCTATGTACGTGTAAATTCACATTTTTACTCACATGACATATATTTATGTGTCTATTTACAAACCAGTTTTATGATTTTAAACTTAATATAATGCACAAATAGTATCTCGCTTTGTTACATTTTTATCATCCGATTTTCTTTACTATTTTATAAGATTCGATTTTATATATTTTTACTTTTCGAGAAGGTTTTTGTTATACAGTAAAATTCGTCTATATGGAATACGTCTACATATATATAGAAAATTCGTTTATAAGACACAAATTTCAATTTCCCTTAC
>JAUZNC010057191.1:0-13184 GCA_034780395.1 Vannuccia rotundouncinata | reverse complement strand
ATGTATAGTGCATGTATAGTGCATGTATAGTGCATGTATAGTGCATGTATAGTGCATGTATAGTGCATGTATAGTGCTTGTATATTAGGATTGTCTGTTTTTGTTTTCTTATTATTTATATTAACATGAAACTAACCTTCGTATTAATTCGGCTTAATTATCGAAGTTGATGTGATGATTGATACAGTAAAATTGTTAATTATCTAATCGGAGATTAATTTGATAATCGCGGTTCAGTTAAACAAAGTATACTCTGCGGCGTGCCAAATAAGCGGGAGGGAATTGTAAAAAATGGGGGGAGGTAATCAATTTATTAAAATGAAATAATGGGAGTGAGTTCATTAATTTCTTTAAAATAAATAATCGGTTGATTGTAGTAAACTGCGGGTGGGGGGATATATATGTTTACTTATTCATTCATTCATTTGTAACGTGGGGTTGACTATATTTTTAACACTAAATAAATTAACAGTACTACTATATGAACAACTCCTTGACCATTCTTGGTATGGTAAACGGGATAAATGGAACACAACACTAATTCTACATCATTTAAAAATTACTATATTTAATTGTATACAATCATTTGATTTCCTATTTTCAGCTAATTTTACTATGGGAAGTTACCTTTTTTATGTAAAATTCTCTTAATGATTATATACTACATATATTGTAAAATAATACTAGGGGATATATTTTTTTAAATGAGTAAATTTGGGGTGAACTATGGGAAATTCCGGGATAAGTTGGGACAGAGTATGGGATAAAATGGAACATGTTTGGATAACTTTTTAGTCACGCTTAAAATTGTAAATGGAAGTGTCATTTAAACAGTAATCAGAACTCATTTATATTAAGTATCAGTCTATTTAGAACGTATGTTAAATAGGGTTGGGATGCTTAATTTTTTTTAAATAAAAGTACTTTTCACGCCCCGCCTCCATCCTACTGAATCAGCTGCTCCCCTTTCACAAAAGAAGTTAGACTAGATAAAAATACATTTTCTGAATGTAATATTATTAAATGTGTTCGTTGTGAGAAGAATGATACAATAGAGCTAAAGAATAAATATATAAAATCCAGTATGTTCACATTTTCAGCGCCGTGAATGAGAAGGCAAAGACAGTTTCTGTGAAAGTATAAGAAGTAGCGGAGAATTATGAGTAAACCAAGGCTCTGCAGCCTCCAAACAAATGGAGACAATACTCCATCTGGTACTGCTATGGATTACTGGAAATGAACAGTGGCTATTATTATACGTATCTAGATGTCTGCAGTGAGTTGGAATCTCGTTTCCATGATATGGGGGGTCGTGGGGGCCTTTTGTGACTATTATTTTACAGAATACCTTACAGATCCTTTGAGGCGCTAGCTGCTCAGGCAGAAGTCAACCCTTGTGAAAAATACTGGATCCACCATTGAGAACAGATAGAATTATGCGGATTAGCAAGTATCATTTAACATTAAGAGTAAAGCAGTTCCGAATTAGCCGTTGTAGACGGTATTGTGAATAATATGTGTTAGGTAAACTATGATATCAGAAAATTTAATATATTTATTGTGTGTAACATATTTGTATTATATTAACATTTGATTATAGATATTTCAGACAAAAAAATGAACTTATCTGTTAACCTTTAAGCGTGAATAAAGGGTGACTTATAGGTTGGGTACGTATCGTTTCGTCTTATAAAAGAAATATAATTGTGCCACATGGTCTAATGCAGGTGATGCATTTGGTCTTCTATACATATACACTACAACGTCTATTTACCTAACTTCATTGATTCAATGCCTATGACCTACTCCTTGTCTAATTGACTCTATCAATCTATTCGGTCCATTATGGCATCCGCAGGGATGCTAAACCCAATGGCCTCAATCAGCCGACCACTTCAGCCCTCAAGGACTTTGGATTTGTTATTGAACGAGTGCAACACAGCCAACTACCAATGGACATTCCTGACACCAGACAAGTATGTCACATTGGCCCAAGGGCATTCAAACGAAAGGTGTAGCAACCTTGTCACCAATGCCATCGTGCATCAATTGTAATGAACATTGTTCAAATACATGTATACTGAATGTATGCCCTGAGAGTACACAAAGACATTATCAACTATAATTATTACAACAATTTTAACACGGCAATATTATATAGTATGTAACATACAGTATACACATAATTATTATAATCAAATCTATATGTATAATGAATTCACTTATAGATCATTCTATCTTAGAAAAATAAAATTTTAAAAATTAACATTCAGGAATAAATAGTGCTGTCATGATACCTACTTTGAGTAAAAATTAATGGTAGAAAGCAGTAACCTACAGAAATAATTTTAATTTACTTTAACTCAGCTCAAAATTTTCATTATAAGTAATTAACCCCATACTTATATAAGTATGAATGAAGTAGGTCAACAAAATGATCATATACTAACCTAGTGTGTTATCATTTTGTTGACCATACTTCATTTTTTGCTCCCCCCTCTTAATCGACCAAAACACCACTTTCAAATCATTAAGCACATTTTAGAACTTTAATACCAATTGCTCACTAGTTATATTGTACGTACTATATATAATTAAACTTTATTAAATAGTATAAAAATTAAAACTTCCCATAAAAAATGTTACGTCATATACCTACACAATTATCTATAATTAAACGATGTAGTTGTACTTATTATATATTTTTTTCAACAATATTATAAACATATAATTATTATTTATGCATATATATTACATTATATGCAGATCGACGTCATGAATGTGAAAACGCTAAAAACTGATTTCTTTGTTATTTATTATCTGATTTTAATCATTTAAATATATTATTGCGTAAAACTAAAACAAAAATCTAGTGGTTACATGTATACATTATATATTATATATACATCTAAGGGGCTGTACAAAAATGAGCCATGTTGTACCCCCTTCCCCTTATATCCCGCACAGTCACAAATTTCGAAACCCCCTTTTGAAAAGTTCTATAACCCCCTCCCTTCATACACACTCAACGATAATAATTTACAGCGTTTCATTAATCTAACTAACATATGCGTACTATAACGTTACTGTAAATATATATAGTACTTACAAAAACATTCGCACAATTGTAAAATAAAAATGTAGTTAATAAATAGGTGTGTACCTTTAAAAATAGAGTAAAGCTATACAACTGAATTATCTTTCTCTATGCGGCTTTTACAGAAATGTTTTGTGACGTCATAATTTTGGAAACCCCCTCTACCCCTCCATCACGCTTTGTCACTGATTTATCAACTCCCTCCCCCTAATCAGCGTTTCGTAATTTTTGAACAGCCCCTAATAGTTATACACACTACATTATAAAGTGGAGGACATCTTTCTGCCTTTGGTACATTTCAACTATATATATAGAGTTGATGTCAAATAACCTATATGTAAATAGTCTGTGAATTTGATATTTTTTATATTCTCAGAATCGAGATAAAAATTAGGAACCCTTACACTTTTATGTTACATTTCCATCTAATTAACTTTTATCATTTAAAATATGACATTAAATTTACTTTCATATTTGCTGTTTAAATGTTCTACACGTATATTTATTTAGAATTATATCTTTCAAATTTCTTTCAGATAGGTCAGAATTTAAAAAAAATAATTTTATTTCATTTTAGAATTTCAAGGTATGCTATTAATTTATTTATTCTAAATAATTTATTCACTAATTATCCTCCCCCCAATAATTAGTGCCTGTCGTTTTTTTATCCAATTTTTGACAAAACAAGTAGGGTAAAGATTTCTGTTCAATCAATGTACATGTCATTTTTGTTTTGTATCCTAAGTGGATTTAATTATAATATCGATTATTGTTAAGTAAAGGACTTCTATTCATATAGGTTAAGAAAGAAGACATTTTTGGAGATATTATGATATGTTGTTATGGGTAAGAAGTGTTTGGGGTGGCATGATTGTAGCCCCCCCACCCATATAAAAATGGAGGTGCTGACCATGATTAATATGATTAGATTATATACACAAATGAAAAATAAGCCAGTCAGATAGAATGTGAGCAAAAGTATAATTAACTTTAGAAAATTTAATTATTAACAGGGCCCAGTAGAGAATTGATCTAATAAACCTAATAATAGGAAAATACCTATCTGCTTTAATTCTAATGATAGTTTTTTATTTATATTTATTACATTATAAAGCCATGACCCAACTGTTGGGTCACCAGTAAAGAAAGGTTTACATTTAAAAAATGGTGATTAATTCCTATCAGCTAAATTCTCTTTCTTCTAAATTCTATCTTTTTACCATGTGGCATGTGACTTTATTACTCCTCCCCACTTACAAATAAAAAAAATTAATTATTCAATTATGATTCTGGCTATTATTTACTAATAAAAATTATAGTATTTTTTATGTTGTGCATTAGCTTTTATTTTAAATTTTATTGAATTTATTTCTATTACTTAAAAATTCCTGAATTTGTCAGTATTTATATTTTGCAGTTTATTCTTAAATATTTATTATTCAATATATATACATAATATTGATTAAAATATATTAAAAAGCATTGAGATAATGCACTTATTAATGCCTTTGAAAAAAATATATAATACATATACTTTTTTGAAATATACTGCTTTGCAAATATATAATACATTGTTGCAAGAAATATCATAATAATTTATTTATCTTCTGAATATCTTTGAAATATTAAACATAATTTATTATATCTCAATTGTTTTACTGGATTATTTAATTTTACCTGTTTTCTATAATATTATCTGACTTAAATGTTTGTTGTTAGAAATGGGATAGGAAGATTGCCTCAGCATGGAAGATAATCCTAAAAAAAAAGAAACAAAGAATCTCAGTTTTCTATGTTTGTGTTTGCTGGGTCCTATCTTGATAACAATAATATTAATAAAATATTAAAAATTATAAAACATATACATGAATAAGAAATATTAAATAAACCAAACATAAGCATAGACAGAAATAAACAAGAAACAATATACAACTCCCCATGACAGACCTGAATATATAATAGAGGAAAAAGTACAACACACTGTTGAATTACAAGTCTAGTCAGTGGAATCAATGGAAGCCTATGTGGGTGTATGGGAATTAGGTCAGTTGAGTAGGATTCAGGTTGGAATTGAAGTGATGGACTTCAAGTGACATCAGATGTGGTGGTCTTGTCATCACTGGGGATTGCTGGCTGCTCCAATGATAGGCATAAAATCTGACTGTTGCTGGCTGGACAGATTGTGTGAGAGGGTTGGCATCTCTTGTCAACCACAAAAGACAATTTGGTCTACAACAGCCTTTGTTGGTGTAGGCAGAGAAAGGAGTTGGAGAGGGGATTAGGACAGTGCTTGGTACTGATGGCAGAGGGTATGGGGTAGAAATGGGAGAAATTGAAAAGTCAGAGAGGGGTATTCTGTCAGACAATAATGAGTCAGTAGAAGCAAAGACCAAGTGGGAATTCTGGTGAATGACCACATTGAAACAAAGAGAATGTTTTGAAGAGCATTCTTGAGTATAACATGGAAGATCACAACAGGGTTTTGTGACTTCTGACTTGGCTTGAACAAGATTAAGGGATTGTGTAGTGAGGAGAAGAATTGCACAGCCATCAAGATCCTACTCTGGTTTTGGAGAGTAAAATGCAACTTTCAGGTGATAGAGCAATGGCCATCCAATGAACATTGTCTTCAATATATTCATCATCTGCTTGAAAGAAGATGTGAATACATTTCATGTATGCATTTGGTGGAAGGGATTCAAAGATTGTTGGATGTGTATTTGGGCAGATTAGAATAGAATCTGGACTGTTGGAGGCATAGAACCAGAGGTTCAAAGATAGGGATGGAAGGCAGTGGTTGGCAGTATTACCAATTCATTTGCAGAGACTGCAAGATGGTTTAGGAGTGGTAGTTAGATTGGGCATCAACTGTTGTATAGGAAAAGTTGGGTTAGATGAAGATTGCATAAAATAAGTAAGAGTAGGTCAGGTAAATGAGAATTTTAACTGTGCATGGGAGGGATCACTATTTTTATAAAGTCAGTCACAGGGTATGTGTAAACTTTACAAGATCTTTGGTAATTTGAAGAAGTTATATGGGTGCCTCTTTCAGTTCATTACACTTCTGAAAGATGGCCAGTTGAATAGAGTGGTTCAGCAGGCATTGTAAGAACTTTTTGATGTTTTTTTAATAGAGTTTCCCAATTTTTTGTGAAACATGTGACAGGGGGACAATGCCACAACAGTGAACTTGGTGCATTCTACAAACTCAGCCATGACAAGTGGGACAAACTGGGGAAAGGTGAGGTAAGGATTGGAAGATGAACATACCATGTAGGAATGGTAGGCTTCATCACCACCCAAAAAATTAAAATGGTTAGTGGAGAAGGTTATTACTTGGGTGAACATTGTGTAGGGCTAGATGATACTAAATATGTCATTGGAAGATGGCAAAATTAATTGATTGGACATATTTTGAAAGGGGTTTGGTTTTAAGGGTGCAAGGACCATTTGGAATAGGTGCAGATGGAAATAGCACAGTAAGTTAAGTGGATGTGTATCACCTGGTGTCTGGAAAACCTGGAATTTGGAAATATATGGTGGACATTCCTGAATATAATTATGTGTCTGTAAATGTGTTTGGTCCCAGGTATGACATTAAACTGCATCCGCAAATAAAAGTTTTAAGATGAAATTTTCTGTTTTTATATTTTAGTAATCATGTAAATATTAATTAATAGTAATAATTTGGTGTTATAAGAACCTCCATTATCATCTGAAATACAACAAAATAACCAAAATTTCCATAATTTCTTGATAAACTGTTATCTATTTTATTCCAGGTATATCTATTAATACATGACTTAATACATACACCCATAATCTACACTAACAAATTTTAGTCAAAAGAAAACCATTACTGAATGTGTGTTAGTCCAACCGGAAATAACTCAAACTGGTATTACCAAAAGTGATGATTTAGTGAGAAAGGCAGAAATAATTTGGTGCCTTAAAGTGGTTGTCTCACATAATTCTTATAGATCTTGTTCTGATCTCTCATCTGTGCTGCATGCAATGTTTCCCGATAGCCTTATTGCTGAACAATTTTCAATGTCTTACAACAAGGTGGCATTTGTTTTTGCATCAAGTATATTTAGTAATACACAAATATACACTATTTTTTAAATTTCTGTTGTGTTCCCCCTATTGTTGATTTATGTTGGGTTTTTGGTGGCCCTTAAGGGGAGGAGGAGGCCATTTATAAAAAATAAAATGATGATACATAGATTAACAATTATTTTTATTATTATGAGCTAACTATTGCCTGAGATTGCCTGAGCACAAAAGATAATCCCACAAATGATAAAACAAAAAGAATCATAGAATAATTAATAGATAATAAAAAAATGTTTTTCTGTTTGTGTTTCTTACCAACAATACTATAATGAAAAGAAAAGCAACACACAATTGAATAAGGAATCAGCAACACAAATATAAAAAATAAACATAGAAACAAATATAAAACAACAATATGCGAATTCTACAGAAACAATTAGTATAAAGTTTAATATAAGTCAACCAAGTAAGTTCTATAAATTAAAATTACTGGCTAATGATCCTAAACCAGATACATACAAGTATCTAAAATCATCTGGTTTATTATCCATACAGATTAGAGACATTTCAATTGAGAAAGTAGCTACATAATCTTTCATAGCTCAATACCATAGACTGTTGACTGTAAATATACAAATATTAATGTTCATAAGTCCAAATTTAATCTATACATACAATACATTACACTTAAAATAAAATATTCAATTATGAAATTTAACTTGTCCAGAAAACTATTATAGCATATATTATATAACAAATATATTTTTATAATATAGATACATAGCAAACCAGTATTTATGACTAATCTGAACAGCTAAATTAGATTAAAAAATGCTCAGTTTAGGTAGAGTTTGATTCCAACAATAGTAAATTTTATTTGATGGTATAAACCAACAAAGTTCAGGAAATAATATGACATTTAATGGTGATGAGGCATCGATAAACATTTGTAGTTAGACTACTTATCTTACACTCTAACCTGTTAATATTTTTGTAACTGCAGCCTAATCTATCAGGCTGAAATATATTATTGAACACCACCCACTGTCTACCTATACTACACAAATATTCATTTTACAATTTCATTGTCTTAGACATTAACCAAAAACATTTTCAGTAATTTTATAACACTAGCTTAGGATTAGGATACACACTATTTTCCCGCATTATTGACTCCTAGTTAGTAGTATTTACTGCATTTTTTTAAATCTATACTGACTTAATTATTAAATAAAGTAATCATAAGTACGATTTTTATGAGATACCCAGGACATATTATGATACTTTTTTGATGGTCTCTACATTATAGCTGGATTATTCTGTATATATATATATATATATATTTTTAACGTTTGTTCACTTAAAAATTGCATAATAAATAATATTTTTGTTTTAATTTTTCAGATTTTGACTAATTAGAATGAATTCAGCCTCATTTATGGAAGTAGTACAATTTATTGCAGCCATTTTTATGATATTTGGAGGAATTTTCCCTTATATACCTCAATACATTGAAATACAAAAGTCTAAAAGTGCGGAAGGATTTTCTACATTTGTCTGTTTAGCTTTGCTTCTTGCAAATATTCTGAGAGTTTTCTTCTGGTATGTAAATAAACTCGTTTAATTATATATATATCGTTTTATGTATTTGAAATATCTATTAGTTACATTGTTGAATATAAATTTTGTATTTTTAGTTAAAATATAAAGTAGAAAACAGTGATGCTATTTCGTGAACTTTTTCATTTTTGTACTAGTTTCTTTCTTTTAAATGCATCACGTTTTCTCTTTGGATTATGCAGGTTCGGACGGCACTTTGAACTTCCTTTGTTGTTCCAAAGTATTGTGATGATTATTGCCATGCTTATTATGATGCAACTTTGCGTGTCTGTTAAATCAGTAGAAATCATACCATCCAAAGAAAGGCATTTTTCAGGTAATAAAACTGACAACTTTCTAAATGTAATTATTTTTGTGTAACTAGTACTAACTACGACTGCTAAATAATTCAGACTTCTAGAATGCTAAGAAAAAATCTGGATTAAGCGACAATTCTTATTGGGTAAAATATTTACAATACATATATTACGATTATTTTGTTTTATTTAATAGGTATATTTATACAATCCTTTAACCTTTTGAAGCCGGGTGGCAAGACTGGATTGCCATGACAAGTGCATTAGTTTTATGGAAATGCTGTGTCCACAATCTAAATAAAATATTACTTAAAAAAAACTCTAATAAGCAAATATTTTGTTTTGACTTAGTAATAATGTACAGTCGTATTTACAATACATTAAGTTATTTTGCCAATACCCGACAACCTGCCTAAATCTGCAAACACGCTAAATTTGTTTACAACTTTTGTGAGTTTCTATTAACTGTTGACCTTACTAGATATGTTATTGCTTGTGTCTGTCGATTATTATTGCCTGGTTTGATTATCTTACCTATACTTACGTCCTCTCATCTCGCAGGAGTAAATCAGTCCCAGTTAAGAAACAGACTGACTGATATAATTAATTATTTGACTAAAGAGTCGACATACATTGTAAAGGAATATCTCTCATCTCTAAACTGTATTACATTCCGACAATAACTGAGTTACAGGAAGCTACAGACCGATAAGCTTGACAAGCTGCCTATGTAAATTAATGGAACGATTAGTCCTTAACAGACTAAATAGATTCCTGAAGATCAATGGAATAATGAATCGAGACCAAGCAGAGTTTGAAAATCACAGCAACTGAAGACCAACTAGTAAGAATATGTACATCAAGATTTCATGATTGGATTTAGTACGAAAATAAAGAGCATGCGCACACTGCTATAGTCCTAATTGAAAGCCATGCTGACAACGACATCACAAAGGATCTAGAAACAGACATAAAGGTAAGTCTATTTGCTGACGATCTAGCACTATGGACTCAAGCAAAAACACCGAAAAAATGTAAGGAAAAATTGAACAGAGCTCTCACGCCAATAGAAGAATGGACAAGCAAGTGGGCAATGAGAATAAATGTGAATACGTACTGTTTACCACCTGGACCAAAGAAGCAAAGTGGAGAGGAAATGTTCAAATAAATGGGGAAAAACATGAACAGAAACGATAACCCCATTTTTCTAGACACAAACTTGACTGAACCATGACCTCCTCAGAACACGTAAAAAACATACAGAAGAAAATAAGAAATAAAATCAGAGCGATCAGGGCAACAACACAAGGAATGGAATGGCCGAAATGAAGACATTGGGGCACTGTATATTGGCTACGTCCGCTCAGTAGCCGAATATGCAGCTGCAGCATGGCAAGCAGAAGTGAGCAACACCAATCTGGAGAAAGTAGAGAAGGTACAGAACGAAGCAGCTAGACTGATTACAGAGTGTAATAAGAGCACACCAATCGAAGCTTTAATCCAAGAAACCGACCTGATACAATTCAATAAAACAAGAGATAGGCATGCCGCAATAGCATATGAAAATTTGCCAGAAATGACTACTCACCAAACCAACAAATGACAGAAAACAATACAACCAAAGGACAAGAGACAATGAAGGCAGAAGCTGGAAAAGAAGAGCAGAGAAAATCACGAATGAAGTGGGCATCAACAACATTCCGAAAGAAAATGTCCTCCACTACCCAACAGTACTTCCATGTATTCGGAGCAGCAGCGTTACTTACTGAGACATCACTAGTGGAACCATGTACCAAAAAGGACCCACCAGAAATACTCAGAGGCAATTAGAAAGACGATATAGAAAAACTAGAACTGGAAAAAGAAGATATCGTAGTATGGTCAGACGGATCAGTTGGAGAAGGCCAAGAGAATGGTGGAAACGGAATCTTTATGGAAATTGCAAAAGAGATGGGTAAGAGGAAAGTAGAAATAAAAACACCTGAGGGAAAGTATTGCTCGAGCTTCGTAACCGAAATGATGGCAGTAGAAAGAGCACTGAAAGGAATCAGAAACAGTCCAAGAGAAGTGACGAGAATGTTGATATTGACAGAAAGCAACATCCAGCTACTAGCCCAAGGATCACAACAACAGGGAAACCGACAAGTAGATGAAATATGGACAAATATGCATGCCATAGAAAGAAGAAATTCAGAATTCAAATTACATCTGCAATGGATACCAAGCCACGTGCCAACAGAAGCCAACGAGGAGGCAGACAGCCTCGCAAATGAAGCAGCAGAAAAGGGACCAAATGGCATAAATAGGATAAAGAAGACAACCAAGAAAATCTGGGAAGAAAGCTGTACTCACAGCAGATACGACAGATGGAAAAAATCATGGAAGATGGGAGCTAGAAAAGGAAATGACAAGAAGAGAAAGAACAAAAGAAGCACAACTAAGAACAGGCCACTCAACAGGCCAAGAGCATATTATAAGATACCACCTCTACGTTTGAAGAATGTGAAGGAGAAGATGAAGACGTAGAACACCTTTTGATCAGATGCGACAAATGGAGAAACCAAAGAATCCGTAGCTTTGACAACCCAAACCCTAATCCCGAAAAGCTAACAAACGATCAAATCCTGAATTTCCTTCGGAATATCGGCCGAATCGACCGACGCGTATAATGGAAATCGAAGCGAGGAGAAGCAACAACAATAACTCAGTGATGGTTATATAACTCAGATATACTTATGATAAAACCTTTGAACTTCAATTATTTACACCATGGCTTTAATGAAATGTGAAAACCTATTGTGATATAAAACCTATTGAGTTATAAATCATTATATATTGTAGCACCCGGATAGCCCCCTTACATGGCTATTTTAGATCATAAAACTTAGTATCAACAGAAGAGGACAAAGAAATACCACAACTATATACTAACATTATACTATCTGAAGAAACATACCTGAGAAACTTATTATTAGAATAATCTCATACAATATAAACTCACTTAACATGATTTTACCATAGATATTATACTAACTAGATCTGCAATCTAAAATTGATGCATTGAAAATTCTGTGTTTGGCAAATAACTTAATTTGAATAAATTTGATAATTTGAAGTTACAGACAGATTACTTTAATTAATTAATTCATCAATTTGAAGTAATTTGCCTAACACGACGGCTACCTATTTAACTTAAGATTGCAGTCCCAGTTAAGTGTAATGTCTATGGATATTATACAGTATACAATATACTATGGTAAATTTAATTTGGTATATAGTATTTTTTAATTTTTTAAATTAATTTTACATGTGCACTTCATATCTTTTGGCTGCGGATAAAATGTAGCATTAATTTGTCCTAAAATCAGTACGGATTAGGCAGTATATTATGCAACAATAAAAGAATTGGGGAAAACATGCTTAATGCATTTTGAATAATTGTGTTTCGCATAATTTGAAATACTTAAAAATCAAAAGTTGTCTTTCGCATAAAAATTCCAAAAACTAGTTGCATTTTTAGTATGAAACGTGCTGGTACTGCCATGCTAAAATGATAAATCGGATGAACTGGATGCATTTATATCCTAATATTGCGTCTAAATTATTGATAAATCCATAAATACTGTTCCTTCCGTATATACATATTATACCACACACAACAATGTATTATGCGAACCACGACAAATCGATTATCCAATTATATTACGTAATATCTGCTACTAAACACCAATTATGCCAAACCCTATGCAGCCAAAATAACATTAAACCACTCTGTGATAAAATTAACTGCTAATTAAAACAACTAAATAAATTTTCAAAGAAAAATACGAAAGGGTCAAAAATTAGTTTTATTTCATTTTGAAGTTTTTGCTAGCAATAAATTTTATCAGAGAGTGTTTTTATTTTTTCATCATTTCATTATATTAGGAATATATTTAATTGTCGTTATATTATTTACAGACTTTGACCAGGATCATTTTTGGAAGTGGTCTGATTTTCTCAGTTATCTGCAGTTTACAGCTGTGTTTTCGGCTATTATTGCTATGGTAACTTATGCCCTGTATCAAAATTTTATCTACGTGGAACTACTCGGGTTTCTTTCTGTTTTTGTTGAA
>JAUZNC010057190.1:0-13184 GCA_034780395.1 Vannuccia rotundouncinata | reverse complement strand
TTATTCAGTGTAACGATATAGTCAAACTTTCAATCCAAATTGAACATAAAAACGTGTTATTGACAAACAAACTATCGCAACTAATTTTATTCAAAAATTATTTCACTCTAATTATGAAATATGATTACAAGATTTACATTAAAATACAATAATGAAAAAGTAGCACACATCAGAAAATATAATACGAGTAAAGTATGGAATAAATAAGCAGCAACCGTTTATAGAAATTTTAATGAATAAAGTGCTATTAATTTAGATAAGCAATCACAAAAGTAACACTCAGCAAGTATGTGAACTGATAATATATAAAATTTGCATTATACAAGCACAAACAAAATACAGCGAAATATGGTTTGCAAAAGTAGTTGTTGAATGGCTTTACAAATTGCCTGTACGAGTTCGCAAATGTAGAAAAAGATTTATTACAATGATTCCATTTGCACGTTTTCACATGAATGAGTTCGTGAATGACATTTTAAACCGTTTGAATAAGAAAATGATATATTACAAAGATCACATTTATAAGGTTTTTCTGCAGTATGAGTTCGTGAATGACTTTTTAAAGTGCCTAATCTTGAAAAAGATTTATCACAAAGATTACATTTGTAAGGTTTTTCTCCAGTATGAGTTAGTGAATGATTGTTTAAAGTGTGAGATCTAGAAAAAGATTTTTTACAAAGATTGCATTTGTAAGGTTTTTGTCCTGTATGAGTTCGTAAATGTGGTTTCAAATGACTTTTCTGAGAAAAATATTTACTACAAAGATTACATTTATAAGGTTTTTCTCCAGTATGAGTTCGTGAATGAGTTTTTAAACTGCTTGAAAGAGAAAAAGACATATTACAAAGATTACAATTGAAATATTTTTCTCCTGTATGAGTTCGTATATGGGATGTCCAATGGCATGATTGAGAAAAAGATTTATAACAAAGATTACATTTGTAAGGCTTTTCTCCTGTATGAGTTCGTAAATGGCATTTTAAATGGCATGATTGAGAAAAAGATTTATAACAAAGATTACATTTGTAAGGTTTTTCTTTTGAATGAGTTCGTGAATGGGATTTTAAAACGTCTGAATGAGAAAAAGATATATTACAAAGATTACATTTATAAGGTTTTTCTCCAGTATGAGTTCGTAAATGTGTTTTTAAAATACCTGATTCAGAAAAAGATTTATTACAAAGATTACATTTGTAAGGTTTTTCTCCTGAATGAGTTCGTAAATGTGTTTTTAAATGACTTGATTGAGAAAAAGATTTATTACAAAGAATACAATTGTAAAGATAAGTTCGTGAATGAGTTTTTAAACTGGACATTTTAGAGAATGATTTATTAGAAACAATGCCAGAAATATTTTCGTTGTCCGAGATATATTATTTCTATCCTAATTAATTAGGCCAGAGAATGCAATTCAGTTGATTACTGAAATTGAAACAATTTAACATTACATATATTAAATATTCGAAAATAGACATAATAATAGTAAAATGATTAAAACAATATTTTGGAAATATTTTATTATATTAAAAGGCAATAAGTGTTTGTTTAATGATTTACTAATCATGACATAATAAAAACATCAATTGGAATTGAAATATAACATTTATCGAACTAATTAGTAATAATATAGTAAATTAGGATTTTGAATTACTATTTGTTTTTTTTCAAAAATATATTGAACTTTAGCTGGATGTAATAATCAACAATAAAAATTGTTTGACCAAAAATTACGTTATCATTTTTTATCGCTTATCCTGTAAAATGAAAAAAGGGACCTATGAACTGTGTTCTTATTGTACGGTTCCAAATATCAAACTGGAAGAACGAAACAATAATTTACTGTAAAGATAAAATTTGTATTTATTTTACAATTTGTTGAATACGCTCTTAAATTAAAAAATTATATATGTTCGTGAGTGAATTTTAAAGATAAGATGATATATTATAAGAGAATGATTTATTTAAAACCTTGCAAAAATCATTACGTTGGCTACGGTATATTTATTTTCTTTTTTTAATAATTGTTCAGAACAATTCCATCGATAACTGAAAATGATTGAATAGTTATACAATATGAACAAATACAATTTAATGAAAAAATAACTGTTAATTTGACAAAACAAAGAAATACTATTAAACAATATTGTTATTAAAAAATGTAATAATAATTAGAATGTATCCAAAATCACAGAAAATGTTGATTTAAATAAAATGAAGGAAATGTCGCAACCGTTTGAGTAATTTGCAACTCTAATTAAAACAAAAATTTAGTGTTTTAATTACAGTGTTTTATTTAAACATTACATAGTAGTCACGGTATTTTGGCACCTTATAAATCGGATAGTTAATAAGTCTTAATATTTAGAAATTCAGATTTTTAAAAACGTGTTATCTGCATTTATATACGCTGTAAATTTAAAAATATTTGTGACGTTGATAGTTTCGGGAATTCCAAGTTGACCGAAACAAAACTACACTTTTACACTCTAATTCAAAATTAAATACAAAACAATCTTCATACTAAATTAGGGCATGCTAGACACAGCCATACCACAGTTGATCATTTTTGCCATACTTTTTAGATACATTTAAATATCACTTTCATTTTAGGGGTTTTAAAACTCAATGCTTGCATATAAATGCATCTAACATAAATATTTTTGAATAAATAGATATTAATAAAATTTAAAAGATATAATCTCAGAGTTGCCACTATTTGCTCTGTCAAAATATTTATATATGATTTACTATCATCTGTGATGTGTCTAAGTGCTCATAAAACATATTTTAATTAAACCAAATTGAATGGGTGTTGACTTATTCATCATATGAAATGTATAAGAAAATGTTTATTCAAAGCTAATGTATGAAGATAGTAAAACTGAAATGTTTTTATGCCTTCAATGAAACACAATGCTTTAATTGTGCCATTAGACATTCTGTATTAAATTATGTCTAAATTTTTTTATTTCAGTTATAGTTTGCGTAACAATTGTAGTTAATGTATGAAAATATTACCAATGTATTGATTTGTAATATATTTACAATTGGCATATGTTTATCAACACTGTTGTAACCAACATCATTATTTTTCTTACTTTGTGTTCCTGATTAAACAAGACTTTTAAATATTGCTTTGGTGTAATAAAGCTTGTGTATTAATTCTATAATTGTTTTTTGGTGTGTAGTGTTTAATTATTATAATTCTATTATATGTCTTACAAGTGACCTAGAAGTTGGAGTAAATATTTTAAAAGTTTTAGTTTCGAGAATTACAAGATGATGAAAAAACTACAATTTTAATCTAATTTAAAAGTATATACAATGCTATCTTTGTCATATTATGAAGTGAAAACCCTGTATATAAATTGGGTGTTTACTTTTTCAGAAACATTTAAATATCACTTCCATAAAATGTCTAATTAGTGACCTTGAAGTTGAATATATGTTGCTTAAAATATTCTATTTTCCAACATTTTGTGTGAAAAAAGTTATGTTGTAGTATTAAAATGGCAACACATAATATGATCATTACAATAACATTACAATAAAACATTTCATTTGATCGATGTATTATACAAATCTCTCCAAATCAGTCAATATTAACTGAGATAGGAAAATTACTAATTATATTGTTTTTACACTCTAAAAACTCTATATTTTCATAATGGTTTGGCAACAAATCTAAAATTTTAATATCACGTGATTATATTATAAATATTAATAACACACCTATATATAAATTAATGTTTAATATATATATATAATTGATATTTAAAAAATGTACTTCATATATATTTATGTAACATTAAATTCAAACATAGATACCACATTTATACGAATTGTTAATTAAGAAGAATAAATATTTCAAAAAAAGTATTATTTGTGTTAATAAAATATACTATTGAACTATAGTACCTAGCATATAATTAATAATTATAAAATTGAAAACAACATAATATAAATATTATTTAATATATATACATAATAATTTCACAATGTACAAAGTAGAATAGTTAGGATACAAGCAGTAAGGATATTATAGGGTGACATCCAACTCATGATTCATCGTTATAAAAAAAACTCATCAACTCACACTACGCCATAATATTCATATGCATGAAACGTATTATGTGTAACGAGTGATTGTTGTTTAATAAACGAAACATTTGGTCACATTGTAAAACAGGTAGCATTTAAAATGTCATAAATACCAATTATATTAGTTTCCTGACATTGAAAAAAATGTCTTCATGGATAGAAATAATGGCGAGAATTTTTACAAATAATGGAGTCCTATCAAAAACCTTAGAAACCACTAAATCACCAATAAAATATGTTGTACCAAAAAAAGTAATCCATTTAAATGAAGACACACTATTTGGAGTAGTAATAAACTGTTCGCAGATTGAATTAATATCAATAGGAAATTTATTAGAGCTAGTTAAAAAGTCTTTCAAAAAATTGAATGAACAGATAAAGTTTTATTATTTAAGAAGTCAGTGCATAATTTTTCACTATACCGTTTTGACAAATATGGAATGATGTGTTTAAAATTGGCGACAGATGCTAGTTTCTTAAAATATGCGTAAAATGCTTCAAATCGAATACACCAAAGATTAACTAGAGGACCCAGTTTTTCTGTTAAGTAAGGAATATGTATCAAGTAGTGAAATTTTGGATTAACTTTGTTAAACTAAAATCTGAGATAATTGATTAGAAATAATTTCATTTGTGATTGGATATAATCGATTTTACTAAGATGAATTTTCGGAGAAAGTATTAAGCTTCTAAGTTGTAAATATTGAGAATAAAACACAAATATTTCGACATCTTTGGGAACATGTTGATGTAGAAAAACGGTAAGAATCGACATAATATATCCATTTTATCTGCACTTTGTTTGAGTTCGCCACTGAGGTGTTGTTTTTTAATTTCAGATGGAGTTGCTTTTTTATCATTTTGACAAATGGAAACGATTTAATGATTTGATTTAATTCTTTCAATGTAATGTACTTCTTTTTGTTGATAAAATAAGCAATAGTTAGTGCTACCATCTTTCGATCAGTACCTTCGAGGATTATGTGCATCAAATCTAAAGGGCATTGCACATCAAAAAGACTAGATTTTCTATTTATACCATAATCGATAGAATTTAATAAATCATCACATTCTTCGCTGTGTTTCTGTGTTGTTCAGCTCTCAAAATCGTTCACGTTAAAAGATTCCACTGCATCTTCACGGCTTGCATAGCAAAATCTAAAGAATCTAAATGAACCAACCCTTTCTTTAAACCCGTTTAACAGAGCTAAAGCTGGAGTGTCGTTAACACATGCTGCTAAATGAACTTGAGTTATATGCAGTAACTTTAATTCATCGGTTATTTTGTTTAAAAAAGGTTTCAAAACCATACGCATCGATGTCTTTGGGTTTCGCCACAGCTAATAGGAAAACAGAGGAATTTTTTGGAAAATTTTAAAAGTTTAATAAAACACAGATAATTTGTGCTTTTTCACATTTGATCCTATACGTCATCGTGATACAAAATTAATTTCATATTGCAAAACTGAATAGTTGTTGGTTCTGAATAACAATCGTCTGATTTATTACATAAACCATCATTCATATCCTTCAAAACACCTGGGCAGCAAACAGTGGCTCTTAAAAATACCTCTCTAATTCTTTCATTGTTAAGAATGAGACTTGCGGTTTTTTTAATTCGAAAATAAGCAAACGTTTCTGAAGAATTAATGTCAAACTTAATTGCATCCTCATACTAAAGACCAATATTTTCCGAAAAATGCTTTTTCTGCATGTAACTATTAGAAACTAAGTCAAATGCATCCCTTGATTCTTTTTCAACAGTTTGTAACTCAAATTGAACTTTATTCTTCAATTCGTCAGAAATTCCTGGAGAAAAAATCTGAAAAATTATTGTAAATAAATGTACCTATATATCCAATATTGAAATTAGTGTCCCGTTTATTATACTTACATCCGAGATGATTTTATTGTATTTTTCCGATAAATTTTTAACAACATGGTGTACATCTGAAAATATTCGTTCTGAAGCAGCCTAAAATGTTGAAAATAATAATCATACATCAACTTACATCTCTAATATAATATTATGAAATTAAATCTTGAACTCATTTAATATTTATTTGATAATTTTGTTTCAACATATCAAACAATGTTATTCCAACGGGTTAATTTTAAGGTTCAAATATCTATAGAGTTCAAACGTGCTTCTATATATGAAAAATTAGAACAAACCGAAAATACCGAAAAAATATATTATGAAATGAAATAAGGGGAAAATAAATATAGAAAGTGAGTTTTATATTTTTGCAATCATTAGATTATTTGATTTATTGTCAGAAATCCTCTAGAGTTGAATAGCTGAAACAATTTATTACCTATAGCCCATTTTGAGGGCTCTACGTTTTATTCATAAAATTGTCTAATACCTATAGGTATAGCGTTCGCGGAAGTAAGGATTATCGATTATTGCAGCAACAGTATCTGAAGGTTGCACAATTTTGTCAGTTATGTGTGTAAGAATTCTATATATCAGATAATATAATGTACATGTAAAATACAAAAAGATATAATAAAATTTAAAAATGTAAAATAAGATAGTTTTATATTTTATTGTATTGTACTGGTGTTTTAACTGTATTTTTTATGCTACAGGTACCTACTTCTCGACTAAGACTTCTTATGATTAATATACATTATATAGTTATTATATTTTAAAAATATTTATTACAACATAAATAATTATTATAAACATTTATACATGCACATAATTATAATGACTGTTTTTTAACGCACATTCAAAAATGATCAACTAATGCCATTAAGAGATAATAGATATTTGTTAACAAAACATAAAAAGATAATACTAACGCCTCATGTCATAAAAAACGGTGAAATGATTTCAACAATGATTTATGCTCCAAAGTTCTTAGCAAGTACACTTTTGCCTGATTGGCTGCTATATTATTGGTAAAATTACCTAAGTATGGATTTTCTTGCTCACCAACATATTTACGTCGATAAGTTAGTTAAGTCATCGATTTAGTTTTCGAGGTGACTTAGTCATGTCAGGTATATGATCAACCACACTGAGTTCTATTTGAACCTTAAATAACCGGTTGGAATAAAAGTGTTTGGTTAATTACGGAGGATTTAGCTTTTATTATATTTAGGGCTATACGCATTGATAAAGAGATATTGAGTCGATAGTATTCAACTCCGTCTCCAACAATTAGCGCATATCATTATAGAATTTAGTTAAATAATAATCACTGATTCGTATTTAAAAAGGAAACATAAAGGAAACATACATGACTAATTACATTTTCTGTTTTTGCCTTCAATTGAAGGACAGACACTAATGTAGTTTATCTTTGTCGGATCGACTTCCTTCATTGATAGGTTGTGAATGATTGGATGATATTGCAGGTATATTTATTTCATGACAGTTTTTTTCTGTTGTTGAGCTATTTGAGTTTAATGAGTATAAATATTTCGTAGGATGTGACTTCTGGCAATGTCTTCTTAGATATTTATATGAGCAAGTAAAAAAGACACAATTCTAAAGAGGGCAGTGGAAAATAAATTTTTTGTCATGAGAATGTTTGTTATAAATATGTCGCAAATAACTTTGGAGATATACAATATTAAAATGACAACAATGTTTCTTTATAGGACAGAAAACACATTGGACATTTATAATTTTGAACAGCATCTATAGTTTAAATGATAAAATTAATTTAAATGATAAAACTATTATTTAACTAATTATGAAGTAGGTAGGTATTATAAATATACTAATAATACAGAAAATTGATAACACATTGTAAATTACATAAAATATTTAATATATTAATTAAATGAGCCTTAAAAATCTTCCTACTTGTAAAAATAAATTATTTATTCAGTAACAAATTAAATATATAATATGTATCAACTATTCATAATTTAATAATATAAAAAAAGATTAATTAATGAAATAATATATATCTTTACATACCACATATAAAAATATTTTGCGCAAATTTATAAATTTAATCCGAATTTTTTATATGAGTTTATATTATGCTAGGATATTATTTAGGATACAATCAATAAAATAATTCATTATGTTTAAAATTATATTTTATATAATACCTACAGTATATATGGCCAAAAAATAATTATACAGTTAATATAAATATCTATGATTTTTTTAATATCAATGATTAGCAACGATAACCATAGATTATCGCTTTAAATAACCACTATCAATTTGAAAATTTTATTAACCATAGTAATTTTTGGCCACCGTGTATATTGTCTTTATAATACAATAAATTATAAATAATTCATATAGAACATTCAAATTATAATGCATTAATAATAATTAGTAAATTTTAGTTTTATTTGTAATCAATAAATCGATAATTTATAATTTAGTTTCCCCAAAAACATGTTATATATGTAGTGCCTAATTTAAAAATAATATCGTAATAAGTCATAAATTGAAAAAATTTATGTATTACAGATTAGAAATCATTATTGCCGGAGATTTTTAATCTATAAAGTTATTGTACATTACTTATCTATGATTATATTTCTTAATTGATTTCTATAATTCATGCAAGCAATTTTTAAATTCAAATATTTTAAAATTAACATATATTTTAAATAATATGAAAATACTTCATATAATTTATGGATTAGAAATAATAATTTATAAAAATTCATAATAATGCCAAATTTATCTAATATACCCTGTAATTAATATGATTACTGGACTGGATACAGAAATGCTTGAATTTGCGACTATACAATCTAATGAAAGAATTGTAGTTGAATTAGATCCTAATTTTTGAAATGATCTTAATTTTGAAGAATTTGAAAATTTTGAAAATATTCTCACTGAAGAAGAAAGAAACGAACTGAACAAAATTGAGAAAGAAAACGTGTCATCAAATACTCAAAAAGAAACGTAGTCATGTAAAACGCATACCATCAAGATTTTGCTTGCGTTCCTAAAAAAATACTAAATGACTGACTAGCTTTGCATATTTTACCGTCAAATTAGAAAAGCAGACGGCACTTTGTATTCACCATCTTCAATGATTTGTTTTCGGGCTTTGTTTCATCGGTATCTAACGTCAACTAAAATTAATAGACAAGTAGATATTCTACATCGGCCGTTTTACAATATTTTACAATAATTAAATTGATTATTGCAAAAAATCGGCTTCTAATTTACATTATGGCCCACTTTTCAAATAAAAAACTCTGCCATAATGTAAAATTTCGGGTTATAGAAATCAATTAATAAATATAATCAAAGATAAGTAATGTATAATTAATTTTAACAATTGAGCGTAGACTAAATAATTAGCAAGCGAATATTATTAATCGTTTTAATCGTTAATTTATTAAATCTTTTATTATTCTGCATTTAATTAATATAATTGAAATGAATAGTATTAAGTTTAAGTATTATATTTAAGTTTTTATGAATTATGCAATGCAATCTATGCCGCAATCGAAAGTTTTAATTATGCCGCATATGGATTGTTTTAAAATATTAATTTATAAATGTTTGCAACGAATTGAATCACCCAACCAATACCGTCCACATCATGCGAATTGTGTTCCTGATATAGGAAAACAATTCATCGGGAACAGCCAGACGGATTGCTTTCTTCAAACATTTACCAAAGAACGCAATTCTATAAAGGGTTGTTCCCGACGGATTGTGTCCCACGACGAATTCCGTTTCTACGATTAAATATTGCAATCCATCCGAGAGATTTATTTCATGATAAAAAACAATCCGTCCGACATGATTCCGTTCCTGAAAATAGAATGCAATTTGTCCGACGTGGACAATAATTGCGCGGTTGCATTATTTACAGCTGATAACATCAACACCATCTGAGATCTTTACCAACCATAAAATCTGATGGAAAGATCATACAACATTTGAGGAAATGAAGAAAGAAGGCCTTAATATGATGTATCCTGATGAAAATTTATAAAAATTCAATTGAAGCAAATCCTGAAAGGGAAGATACATATTATCTTTGACGTTTCGACTTTATAGTGGACAACGAGTTACAAATCCTATGCTGCGAGATAAACTTGATGATAATCTTTTAAATGAAGACCAGATCAATGATATTCGAAATAGTCTTATCGAACCACCTGCTTTTAAATCGAATTTGGAAATGGCTGAATACATTGGTTTGGTTTTTTGTTTTGGTGGTGAGAATTAGTTTAGTCAGTATAGGATTTATATAAAAGAAGTCGCATGGTTCTATTGAGATGACTATTTTCATAAAGCAAGTTGACACAGCGTCATCTTTTCAAAAAAATATTTTGGAACTAGCTATATGTTTTCTCAAATGCTTTATTGTCGGGACTAAAGTATGTATTTTCACCTTTTTGTCGGGTCTTCTAAAATAGTTAGGACCTGAAGTCGGGCCCCAGCTTATTTTTCATATAGATGATAGAAGACACAATAATATTATTATTTTTTTTTAATATTTTATATTTCCCAAATGTCTTTTATATATTATGAAGAAAAAAATTTATGATCAGTGAATTTATATTGATTTTATTATATATTTTTAAATACTCGTTTCAGTCATTTTTTTCTTAATTTTGAAAAATATAAAGTTAAATGACACAATTGTCGGGACTCATTTAGAAATAGATATAGTAAAACTTTTTATTTAAATAAAAAATGAGAAAAAAAAGTAAAAGTAATTTTAATCAAATTTGCTATTTTAGTTTTCAAAAAATATGTGGTATGATAATACTATACTACAACAAAATCTTATTAAAGCATACGATTTTTAGTCATTAAATATCAACCTTTTATATAGATCGAATGGGCATATATAAATAGCCTATATGGGATACTAGACCACATTTCAAATTTTGCATCCCTCACATTTTTTTGCATATGGACCAGGTTATACAGCAATTCCGTTGCTATTCGCATGTATGTGTGACAAACTTGAAAAATTATTCGCATGTACATGCATAAAAAACTTGAAAAAACATTAAAACTAACCCTAACCTGCCATTTAAATATATGATTTAATAATAAATTATATAAACTCATTCAATTTATTAATGTGCGAATAATTTTTCAAGTTTGTTGCACAGACACTTCGATACAGTAAACCGGGGTTATCTGCCACCCTTGATTATTCAGACTGTTAATCAGATTATTATACATGATCAAGGACAAGGTCAAGGTACTTTTTCACGACGAGGTCCCTGCTGACAAAAAAACTTGTAAAACAATTTGTAAATGTTTTAGATGTGATAGTACAACACATTTAGCTGATGACCCAAATTGTGTATTTTGCCTCCAGAAAAACTATAGACACAGAGAAGAGATACTCGCAGCTAGAGAAAAAATTTCTAAGTATGGTCTGGGTATCTTTTACACTCCAAACTGATCACTTGCCCATTCTAGGCCTACTTTCTAAACCTATTGATCAGCTATCTATGAGACTTCAAAGATTGACGGTTGCTATTCAGCAATTTGATATTAATGTTGTTCATATTCCAGGTAAAAGCAATATACTTGCGGATTGTCTATCCAGAAATTCTATTCTAGATTCTGTTTCTGATCCTGAAAATGCTGCTGAGCATACAGGATGTCTTATTCTTTCACAGAATACAATTGGGTGTTGACAAGATGGTACATGCTACATAAGGTTCTTCAGAAGGTTATTTCTGCTATTGAAAGAAATTGGTCTTTTAATTCTGATAAGCAATTGAAACCTTACTATCAATTCAGAAGTGAACTTTCAGCTATTTACTACAATGGAGGAGGTCTGGTTACTAAAAATGACAGAACAGTTCTTCCAAAGTCCTTGAAAAGTCATGTTTTAGCTATGTGCCATGAAAATCATTTAGCATTAATAAAATGAAAGCCATCTTGAGAGCACATGTTTTCTGGACAGGTTTAGATAAAGATATTGAGGAGTTCTGTCACCGCTGTCAAACATGCAATGTAATAAGCGAAACAAATATTCTTTCATGTAGTTTGCGGAAAAGTAAATTTATTTTACCAATACCGAAATATTATTATAAAAAAAATATATAAACTATCGATTTTTTGTAGAATTGTATTTTGCGTCACATTTTAACACCTAAAAACTTCTTTATTTTTGATAAAATATAAAATTAATTTGCGGAAAAGTATGATTTGCGTCACATTTTAACACCCTATAGTATATCGATTTTTACAAAATGTTACGTTTAATTTCATTTTAGACTTCCCGAAAATATTGTTCATAAAAGTCTGTGAAATCGAAACTCTGAACTGACAATCACAATTATGTATAAACACAACACAGCTAGAAATACAGCTGTTATTTAGATTAGTTGCATAATATTATCAAATTTCCATAACGAAAAGTTATATATATATATATAGAGGGAGATTAGGTAAATTTGGGAGGCCAGCTTTTCCTATTGAATGTCAGGAACGTGTCGAAGAGTTTGAACCATGTTCTAAAAATTCACTTTTTAAATCAGTCAATTATTGTCAAATAAATGTTTTTGTTTGTTTTATTAATTTTAAATCTTTTACAAATTGTGCTACACAAATTTTATACACATTAATATTGACTAATGTGATTGGTTTATTTTCTCCCCATTTTTTCTGTACAGAAGTTGTAACTCTCCATTTTCCACATGGTTGGAGAGAAGACAAATTGGCCATCAAACAGAAAGGCCTTTATATCAAAAATAAAAAGAATAAACTTTGAACAAATTTCACCTTCATTACTGTATTTTACCTATCCACTTATCTCTTTAATGTTGATCCATTCTCTACTCATTTTCACCCTTCATAACTGTATAATTATACGCCTCTCTGTCCTTTTTATCCAGGGGCGGATCCAGGGGGGGGCATAGGGGGCACGTGCCTCCCCCCCTGAGTATTTGAGGTGGGCATTTTTTAGACTAAAATATATGGAAAAGAAAGGTAAAACTAAAGGTATAAAAATATAACTTTTTGTGTATATGAGATATACAAGTATGCCATATCACTGCCATACACTTATATATTTTGATTTTCTCGTATATGCAAGTTTTTTCAATGCACCGATCGACTTGCATATATGGCGTCTCTATACTGTACTAATTTAGCT
>JAUZNC010057189.1:0-13185 GCA_034780395.1 Vannuccia rotundouncinata | reverse complement strand
ATACAATACAATACAATACAATACAATACAATACAATACAATACAATACAATACAATACAATACAATACAATACAATCATTCATTATTAATTTTAACACGCAGTATAATGTCCACTATATGATGAGTTACCAAAATGCAAAATACTGCATAAGTTATAAGTGATTAAATGGATCGCCTAATGTAGTTCTGATAGAATTAGTACTGACTGGAAATAAACTTTCAGTAAATAGAAATAGTTTAAATGTCGAAACCAATTCTTGTATTGGTAAATGATATGATAATAATTAATATCCGTCCTTTATTCGCCTAAAGTACGAAGTTTATCATCGGAAAGTTTATCAACATTTCTTGGAAATCTAAATCTACAGTTTGCAAACAAAATGTTCATGTTGTTTTTCTTTCCTTGAAGTTATGTTAGCTCTTAGACACAAATGATTTTTATATGAAATTGAGCTAACATTCAATTTTTGATTACATTATTTTTAGTTTGAGCTAACCCATTTTAGCCATTTTTGGCTTTAAATAATATTAATTATTTTAGTATAAAGTTAGGCAAATAAAATAAAGGTTTTTTCCCTAATTTTATTTTTAATTCGAAATATTAATTTTGGCACAATACAATTTTATTTGTGAATTTTAACTTTTGGTAATTTGAAAATGTAATACAGAAACCCTATATAATACTCTAAACTCACTTGAGACACGTAAGATTATGCCGGTGCCTTCAACAAATGTTGACTAATTTTTTTCTCACTTTGGAGTGCTCAACAGCCTGACAACTGTGATCAAAGTCGACAAGCTATCTCGTGTATTATCTATACCGGACGGTAGTCTATTCTGATAATAGACTTGGAGTGATACATAAAAAAACCCTTCAGGTAAGTCGTTCGTACATGGGTGTGCAAACAATGTCATAATTAATTTAATGATATGCTCACAATATTCCTCCCACCTCTGTTTGGTAAAGACTAACTTGAAAATGGAAAGGTTAATGTAGGAATAATATTATACTATCGTCATAGAAGGATGAAGAACGAATCTATTATCTAGTTAAATCGAATCATAGCATCGTGCCAATTATGATGTCAACAAACACTCGACGTTTACTGAACTCTGTTTGACCTGGCCAGAATGTTTGTTGAAATAATAATCTATCTACCTATAATCTATCTATAAAGGTATGAAAGAATTTCAGTCTTCATAGTACACATTTATATTAAATAATTATCCATAAATTTACGAATAAATTATGTTTCAAATGGGACATTGTAGGAGATTGTACCATTGGGTAAAAAACTACCAAAAATATTATTCGGAAAGATAAAATCATTATACCAAATTGAGCATTACATAAATGCTTTATTAGCTCACACTAATTTTTTTATGAATTTCTAAAAATGTAATAAATCTATTTTTTAAAGAATATCTTAAAATTTAAAATGCATTTTGGGGATGACGTTATATGTAGTTAAAATTTAAAATTTAAATTATAATCTTATACAAATAAGAGTTAAACAAATTTTTACAAAATTTCTTGAATTGAAATATAGTATAACAAAATTAAGGCAACGATATGTCATTAAATATCTTATGATAGACGTGTGAAATTTGATCCCTATTTGATACAGTGACGTCATTAATTAAGTTTACCAATGCAATACTAGTTAATTTATGAATATTATGAAATTATATTAAAGAAATTATAAAATATAAATACTTACTGGCGTTCTGAATTAAATTAAACAAAATTTAAAATATAAATATAATACCGATTTTATACCGATGAGTTAATAATCATAATTTGATTTAATTTAGAACTCTTTCATCAATTTTTGTATGGTTTATATTTTTTACCTCCTAAACAGAGCACATATAGTCGTCATTAATTTGTCAGGACATAATAATTTCATCGAAGTTGATGAAACTGATCCACAGTTCTTTTTTTCGTTTAACTGTTTATATAGCCATCTTTGTCTATGTTATCGTTTGTTAAAATACAACCTGATTGACGAGATTAGTCTTTGTCTTGGTCTTTATAATCATATATTAAATCTTTTATTTCAGATCTTTAGGGCTTGTATTATAATATAGATAGATTAATTCATGTTATTATTTATTTAAAAATTATTTAAGTATTAAATTGTAAATTAAGAGAAGCTTGTTATAAACGTTTAGATGGGTAATTAATTCGTACAATTATGAAACGTTTATGTACTTGTATTTTTCTATTAAAATTAAATTCATTAAATTTATATATTGAATGCGCTTGTTCTTTGTAAGACAGCCTACATTTTTGCGATTAACCGCGGATTTTTCTTTGGGGAAATTCAGTTATCCCAGAGCATTTTAAAAGTCTGTATTTTCGCTACCATATACACAATTTTTCGTACATATTTCATGACTTTACTACATATTTTGCGCAATTAAATAAACAATTATGAATTTCTCCTACGATTATATTTGGGGCAAATCAGTTACCCCAAAGACACAGGATATTTACTTAGCGGAATTCCTATCTTCGCCGATATGACACTGACAGCTTCTGAAAAGGGCGATTTGTCAATCCCTGACGCAACGGTGGTAAAAGCAAACTATTCTTTTTTGACAAAGACTATAATCCTGGACAACTGATCCACTATATAGCTCCACTTTAACTGACCGTTTTGTCGATAAACAGACTATGCTCATTGGAACTTTAAAATCAAATCGTTGTGACATCCCAACCACTGCCAAAACTTTATTGGGAGACTAAATCAAGTGACGGTCAAAAAACGGTCGTACTATACTCACTACTCTGCACAAAGCTGCCAATACGAATGCCAATGGCTTGCCCGAAATCGTAGACGACTACAAAAAACAAAATTGGGAGTTGACATGATGGACAGAAAAATCCACTACTGTTCTTGTGGCCACAGTTGTTTTTGTTTGACCTATTGTTTTTTCTCTAATTTAATTGGACATTGCACTAATCAATACTTTAATCATCCAGCATATACTCTTATCGCCGCCCAGTTCAACGTATCGTTTTGTTATTCTTTTTTCATGGTCTGCGGCTACCAACGCATCGATGAGACAATCCGTTCCCTTTATGGCTCAACATCTACCAAATCTAGTGATGGTTTCAGCAAAATTCGTCGGTCATCAACGCCCAGTTCCTTCACAGGGACAGTAGAACATCAAATACGTGGAAGATGTACTTCATGTGACAGATTCTGGGACACTCAAACTACTCACCGTTGTGTCACAATAATATATTTATATATAGAATAAAATTCCGGGTCTTAAACTAATATAATAGTATCCCCACTCCTTGGTTTCACGTGATTGGTTGGATTAATAATATATAATATAACATTGCTTTGTAAAAGCAATGCTTTTTTATCCATAGCTATACATGTACAATTATAGCTATTATAATGAATACCAGTGGTTACGAGTATATTTTAAGATTTATAATTATTATTATATGTTTAATAAAGTTTCACTCAGAGTGTTTTTCTTTTCTTTTTACATTCCATAAAATATTTAAAAAAAACTATTCCGTAGTACTATGATTTAGAAATTTTATTACATTTTGACAGTTTTAATTGTGATACAATTTTTGTAATTTTAAATATGTAGTAAAATTAAAAACTACAATAATTAAAAATTTCGTTACAAAAAAATGGTCATATAAAATGAAAAATTGTTTATAACATATCTAATTAATCATGAAAAACTTGTATAAACAATATTTGTGAATGTTTTAAACAATACTAACAATAATTATTGTCTTAATATTTCAATGAACTTCATACCATTTTAATGTAACCATTTTAAACTAAACGATAATATTGGAATATTATTTTCTAAAACTAATAAGATCATTTTGTTTAAGTCAGCAAAATCATTCAAAATAGTTGATACATATAAATTATAAAATTATAACGTCGTAAATTCATAGTTTTAATATTTATTCATATGGAGAAATATAATTCCTCTATATCAACTAAAAAATTAAATGTTTATTATATTTTACAATACAATTATATAATATAAAATTACCCTTCACATTATTACCATTCACATTATTACTATATTATTATTGCGTACTATATTGTAGTCCTAACCTGAAACCATGGTAATAAATTCGATATTTATTCAATATCTTATATCAATTTTTTATTAGTATGTGACGTTTTTATTGTATACATAATACAGATCACTTCGGTTAATTCACAATCATTTACAGTTTAGGCGTGTGTTGGATATTTTGGGATTATATCATTTGAAAATAGAATATCTAACACTTCAAGCATATTTCAACAAAATGATGTTCCATCTCATTATAGTATATTAGCGCTCGTGAAATTCATGATGGAAGACGGATTGGACAAAGAGGAAGTATTTAATGGCTGTGGAGATACTTTAATCTTAAAGTATGCAACCCACCTGGTATTATGTTCAATGACATCAACGATTTTAGAAAAAAGAATAAAACGAAAAATTCAAAATATTCCCCTCGCAATGATTTGAGATGCTTTAAGGAACTTTCCAAAACGTATTGATAACTGTATTCAATCCGATGAGAACATTTTTTAACAATAAATCACACACTCATTTTATACACCCTAAAAGTCTGTTATTTTGTATTGACAATTAAAAAATAAATTAATATTTTAAAATAATTTTCAGCAGAGCAGTCCCTTTCCATAAGGCTGAAATTTCTTTGCATGGTAATAAAAGGGAATTAAATTATAAATAGTGATCTTCCTACTGTATATTATGAAAATATATTTTATTATAAATGTAACTTTTTGAATATTAATTATTATATATTTATATTATACGGATTATAAATTATACCCATATACATATTAAAGATATTATCCATCCTTAAATTGTGATCAAAATTTAGTTATTTACAATTAGATTAAAAATCTTGTTTAAAATTATCATTATACATTTTTGTTGCGAAAAAAAGTATTTCTTTGTCATTTCTGTTAATAACATTCTGCGCTGAATTGGCTCCGAACTAAGACGATTTTTTTTAAATATAGGAATTTAAACACAAACACGAGTGTTCCTTCGACCTCCCAGAAATTAGGGCAACGTTTGCGTAGCTGTTGCCCACCCTGAATTGAACAAATTACAACTGACAATGATAATCAAATTCGATATGAATAAACACTGACCAAAATATCTTTAATAACATGAACAATATGTTTTTGCTTAGAGGATTATAAGGACCCCGCCCCTTTAAAAATGCACTCAGCTATTGACAAACCTCGTTGTTTATTTTGGAGCCGCGTGGGTTGCCACTAGCAATAATCGGCTCACGTTTCAAGATATTATCTTATATGTATATTGCCATATAGGTAGTTGAATTGCAGCAACTAACAATGAGTGACCCGTTGTCTAGTAGGCGTTTGAATCACTCTGGAGTCATGGAGAGAGATTTTTTCATTCACAAAACTTCAATGAATGAATGGACGGAATTCAGACAAGACGACAGAAATACGTATGATGAGAAATTTCTGGTTACTACGTCTCTCCGAAGGTGACAGCCAATCAGCAAGTCCGGATCTCTACGTATGCATCGAAAAGGCTATAAATAAGCAAAATACCGCCAACATTAACACTTTTCTGAATTTAAATTTGTGAGTTGAGTTACTTGTGTGTGGCGTTGTTTTTCGCCCAAATTTGTACTCCGTTCAAAAAAACAAAAATGAAGTATACTTGGTAAGTTATTTTAACTTTTTCAGGTATTACGTTTTCGCTATTTTTGTTTATAGTTTTAATGATATTTTTGGAGAACTCGTTATTGACGATCAGGAATATATAAATTTAAATAAGTCATTAAAAAATATAACAGTACCCTTATTTTGCAAAAACTTTAGTTAGAGTAGAAATTTATACCAATATTGCAATGTGCTACTTTTTAAAATGATTTATTATCTGACCATTTAAACTAACCACATCAAAACATTTTATTCATTGTAAATTTTAAAAGTAAACTATTTAGAAGAAACTATCGGTAATTCATAAAATAAATATCTATATCTTAAAAAACAGTGTTCAGAAGTTGCCGATCAGAACAATACATTAAAAAATATTTTAATATAATATATTTGTTAATTCATATAAATATTGCAAAATAAGTCACAATTTTAGATTTTTTTAAATCATTTATATTTTAAAATTGGACTAATTTTATTATTTCATTTTTTAAAAACTTTCTTTTATATTAGTCCAATTAGTCTAATTTAACTATTTTGAGTTGCTTTATTGTGATAATTAATTGTAAACATTGTTTCAAAGTTCGGATCCACCGTTATCTATACCGGTAATTGCGTTTATATGTACTTACCACTGTTTATATCGACATCCAAATGTTTTGACATAATACTGAGCTTCGAAATATTAGGACTTAGTTGACACCCTTCACATCGAGCAAAGTCCCCTATTGATAATGTATAATACAAGTATTATACACAGTAGTACCCCTTTTATTAGTTAAATTTTAACTGTTATATATACTTAACTTAATGTGTAAATTTAAGGGTCAAATATACGAGAACTAATGTGTGATCAAAAACGTCACGTTTTAGTTAACTTTATATAACAAAACTAGTAAATCAAACTCTAAACACTTTGTCAAACGGTCATCAAGGGGAATTTTCAATTATACATAGTGTAATAATTTATTGTTAATAATACATTTTTATCCAAATTTGACTAGACTCAAAACTTGATTATATTTGTGGTAGAAAATATCGGGTAAAATATAAATATTATGATTTTAAAATTTTATTCGGTTGATATACATAAAAACATATTACATATTTATTAAAATAAAAACACTCATTCTTAATGATGTTAGGTATATAGAAAAAATAGATACAATGACTGGATTAAAAAATAAATATTTTTTTACCAGTAATAGTACTGAACTTTAATTAGGTTAGCGTTTGTCCATCAATTTAATTGACATTTAAGTTAGCAATATAAAGAAAAAAAAAATTTTTAATTGACATTATCTGTATCCAGACATATTTTTCATTGGTAAAATTTTTAATTTCATTAAAAATGGTTAGTTTGCACATTGGCTAATACTTTTGTTATGGTTCAGTTCTTTAAAACTTTATAATTTATATTAATATCATATCAGAATTAATTAACATTCAGAGTTAATGATATCTTTCTATTATACATCATTTAGTACAATATTCAATAAATTATAGGTATACCGATAACTATTTTAAAAAGTTAATATTTATTGTTCCGAATATTTTTTGTATCTGATTTTTAAGGGGCATGAGGCTTTAGAACCCTGCTTCAATTTGTGAAGAATCATTTTATTTATTCAATGATTACATTACTTTAAAAACAGACAATCGTATTTATAAATAAAAAAACGCAAACAGTATAATTTAAGTTAAGAATGCATTTTTTCAAAAAGATTTGCTACGTAGTGATTTTAGGCATATTAAGGTTTTTGGTTGAAGTAATTGCATCTATTCAATTCATTTTAACGCTGAGGGTCCGATTTTTATCATTACCTATTATTATCACACCTACAATATTATAAATAATGTAGAGCTCCCTAGCAAAATGAAATATTATCTGGTTGCTATAGGGAAAAACAAAAATAATCGAGAAGGTATGTGTACATTTGAATATATCGTAGAATAAATCGTGTTCAAAATAGCATCACATTAATTTTAATGAAACGGGAATTTCAACTAAGATTTTAAAACAATTACTAAATTGAATATTAATATTAATGAGTTATATTATCGAGACTTTGAAAATTTACTAGGTAATAATAAATTTACTTTATTATGACAAAATACTAATTTAAAAGTCATTGAAATTATATCACGTATTTTAAACAATTTTTTTACTAAATTTAAATTTTACTCATATGACCATTTCAATATTTTACATTCAAATTTATCCATTTATTAAAAATAATTCTATTTAATTAAATATAAATTTTCATAAATAATACAAACTATATTATGGACCCCTGTAGAACTTAATGAGAGTTTATGGAATTAATGGATTATTTAATTAAAATTTTATTTACTCTTTTTGCAATGTCTAAAATTTTAATTTTACCAGATCCAAAAAGGCTTAGTTCATATAGTGTTAATTGTAGTATTAATATGTTACGTAAAACAAGCATATTAAAACTGAAATGAACGGATTTAAATTTTTTTTAACAATTTCTATACTTTTACATAATTTTTTATAAAAATTTTATTTTCATCTTTTTTTGCAGTACGATGCCTATATTAACATTATTGCTGGTATTAGGAACACTATCCCCACTGGCTAATAGCTTCCTCGGACTGGCCAGAGCAAGACGGACTATATCCAACCGACCGGCAAGATGTAGTTTAGCTAATGATTCCAATGGCAAATTGAAAACATTTTGTACATATTGTGCCCAGTCAGTGGGCTACGACTTCATATATTCGTACTGTTGTGCTGAACCCAAAGTTGAAGGGAAGCAAAATGCACTCTACTTCTGTGCACGTGTTTCGGGTATTCTTCCTCCAAGTCGATTTAACATTTCATTAAATATATAAATATATATTGCCTTCAGATGTGAAATAAAAGCAACAAAAAAATAGAAAAAATATTGGTATTTGAATTTTAGTTGAAAGGTGAAAGTTATTCAATACACGAAATTTATGTTTAAGCGATTATTTGAGAAACTTTAGTTAACAATTAGTACAATTATTCTCATTATTACTCATTAGACTAACAGTATCTAACTTGCATCAACAATGAGAAACATCAAAATCTTAAGTGCATTGAACGATACAAGCAGTTACACAATCAGACACTGTGACAGATTGTTATTTGTCTTTAGTTAACTTTTTTATTTTCTGAACATTGTTAGTGTGTTGTACAGCTGTTACTCGGTGATGGAATATTTAATGTTTCTGTATTAATATATCGAGGTGCTGGTTAATATTACATTATATATAGTACTGTCAGTGATTTTTCGGTCGATACTTTAAATTTGTTAAATCCTCAGAAAAATATATAATATATCCGTACCTATTACAACTGAATTATGAAAAAGAAAGTTTTCAGAAAACTATTCGTTTTATTGTTAAAATTAAGGGCCACTTAACTTTTATACATAATGTATTAATCTGCATTTTTATTTTATTTTCTTCATTAGCATATCTTCGTCTTCGACATTTTTCTTTTACCGCATCTCCACATTATACAACGTTCTGTTTTAGTTCTTTGTATTATTTCATAATTATATCTATTCCCTCCTTGTGTCTTTCTCAATAACAAAATGAATATATCATCTCAATCTCTTCGTTAACAATTGAACCCAGTCAAATTGTTACCCGCACGACTTAATTTTGGCATATTTATTCTGTTTTATTTGGAGGTATTAAATAAGAAAAAATTGTATGACGCCACATTTCTATACATAATCTATTCACTATTGTTTATTGATTTCGAACTATCGGGATCAATGTATAAAATTACATTTTATTTGTTTGTCTACTGCGTTTAAATAACCTTACTTATTTTCCTCGTTCTCCAACAAACTTTTTTGTAATAATATTCACACAATTAGATATATTTTATGTTACATTCCTGATCAATATAAATGCTCGTACAGCTATTTAAAATGAAATAATTCAATCAGATTATATCATTGATCGTGTATAACATCAAGTGTTCCATATCTGACTCATTATTTTGTTTTATTTAAGCATTCTGTTATACATTTTCATATCTTCTTCTTTGATGAATGTACAAAGTTGTAAAAACATAAAATATGCTCTTATTTACTGAAACCTTTAGTTTTTGTCCACTGGTGGAAGCTGCAGTTCCCTTTAAAACCTTAACGTAATATATTTTACAATCTGTGTAAGAAATGTTTCACCTATTTGCAAAATATATATTTCAAATTGGGCAGGGTATTTACTTTTTGTCTTTATAATAAATTAGGACGTCGGTTTCTATGAATATTTTCTTTATAGAATTACTTAATATATATTTATGTAAATATTAATAACTTACACATAAAATATTGTCCTTTGAAAGGAATTCAACATGGAAAAAACACTTGGTTACTGAAGTATACACATTATTCCAAAATGTATGTATGTCTATAACTGTGGTTATATATTGATCATAATATATCGAGAAATAAAGGTTTAGAGTTAAAAAGTATATTTAAGGTGAAGGAGTTTGTAAAATGGTTAATTTCCACAATATACAATAAAATATATTTTATTAAATTAATGTATGAAAGTAATCACAAAAGTACGATGACAATATATAGTTGTTACTGACGCTGATGTATCAGAGAATCTTTGGTAAAGTTGAGAATAATTGTAATTAAAAAAAACTTTAAAATATATAATATAATATAATATATATTCGTTAAAAAGTGTGATCGAGTTTAAACAAACAAAAATCTTGGTTAAAATATAAACAAACGAATAATAAAATGTTAGATTAGTATACTAGCATTGGTAAAAAATGACACAACATTTAATTTATATCGAAGGCTATATATAGTGAGCTAGAAAAGATTTCAAATGTTCATTTTTTTAAATTACTTATGAAGATCTGATTATTTAAAATTGTTTCAGTTGATTCTAAATTATTTTGTGTACATTATTTTCAGAACGTTTAAAATTCATTTAATTATTGTCAAAATATACTTATAGCGCTCTCGCAATCCTTGCTGACCTAAGAGTTAATGAACAAATTTCATGACTATTGATAGTCCTACCGAAATGGAAAACAATAATATTGTACCCAAAATTATTGTTTGGATTTATTGTTAAAATAAATTTTATTATTTAATTATTTATCATTATAGTACTTACTCTACTAAGAAATGAAGGTACTCTGAATTACATAAAAAAATAATATTTGAATAAAATTTCAAATAATAGTTTAGCATAGGAATTTTTAAAATATTTTTGTAGATAATCAAACTTTGTTAATAATATTATGATAAACAATTACAAACAAACCCCACTGACCTTTTGTTTTGCCCGGCCATGTAATGTTTACTTGAATTTATTATTAAACTGAAATATATGCGTATCTATAATTAAATACATTTTCAATTTATTTTTAACCCCAGATTAGAAAAAGAAATTTATTTTAAAATAGATATTTTGAACGTAAATAATGTGTATTATACATTTAATGACTTGAATGGATGTCTAGGTGTAATTTGATAAAAACATAACAATGTCTAAGAATAAATTTTAAATATATAATTTTTTATTGAAATGTAAATCTATATTTTATGCTTAACATAACTTAATTGTTGTAAAAGAAACCTAATTTTTGTTTCATAATTCCAAAAAAACTGTTAATCAGATAATACAAAGACAAAATGATCATAATGAAAAAATAATACAGCAACCTTTATTTGAACCAATTTCAGATATATTTCTATGACTCATTGATTACAACAAATGCCAAAAGTGGGAGTCAACAAGGATGAACTATTTACAAACGTTGACGCAATTCTTCACTCTACAATCCTTTTCTTTTATATTACATATAAGATGTTTTTCATCATTGACGTCTAGTAATATAACACACGAATAAATAATTTGTCACAACAATGCCAATAATGTTTTGAATTTTTCTATTTGTAAATTAGCACCCTTGAATATTTTTGTATATATTAAATGTTTCCTGTTAAAAATATTTTAAAACCTTTATTATCATTTAAATATTCTAAGGAATTCTATTATTATTAATTGATTAATTAATTTGAATTAAACAAATTTGTGTTCAGATGATTTATCAGTTACGAATTAATTAAAAAAAGTATTTTTTTGAAATTCATCCATTTTTTTCATTTCAGAGGAGTTGAAGTCTAAATATAAAAGTACAAATAGTTAGATAATATGACTCTATGAACTTTTCATGAAACAGATGTATTTAATGGTATAGCAATTTGGTTCAATTAAAGCTTGGCTCATATATAATTTAATAATTTTCACAGTATCTATATTGATATCAAGTTTTTCTAGAAAATGTTTATCATAAAACACCTTTAGGCTGGATTTGATTCATTTTTGTTTTATTCATAACGATAACGATAACAAAAGGAAAAATTGTATTATAGACCTTTATTCTAAAAATTAAGTTATAATAATTATAAAGTAAATTGAGTTAAAGAAATTTATTCCAAATAATTATATTATTTTAAATCAGTAAAAAAAATAATATTTTGCAGGGTGTACTTATTATTACAGTTATTATTGTTTCATATTGATATATTTAAATATATTTAAAATTATATATTAAAAATTGTATATTAAAAATGTTTCACTGTCCAATCGTGCATAAAATGTCGGCTAAAATCATAAGAAATGGGGATTTTTTAATAAATAAATATCCAATTCAATTCAGCAACATCTTTTACAATAAATAAATTCTTTTTAATTGTATTAAATGTAATTAGAATAATTCATATGATTATTTATAAAAATTTGTAATGAACTAAAAATGAAACCATTTCAAACTTTTATATTTCTTTTACGTTAATTAGTGATGCAATATATTTCAAATTTATCTATCCAAAAACACATTGTTCCAAGAGATACTTCAGTATATATGTGCAAATTCTATTAATAATAATTAATGAATAATAAACATTTAAGATAATTAAATTTTAAAAGAATTTCAGAAAAATAAACATTTTAGAAAATTAAATTTTAAAAGAATTTCTGAAAAATAAATATTTTTTAGCGATTAAATATTGTTTGACTTTTAATCCATATTACAAATTAATAATCCAATATTTATAATTATCTAAATGTATAATCCAAAATGTTTAGTAACTAAAAAATCCTATATATAATATGATTCAGTGATGCTTGCATATTATATAGGACACTGTTTGAAAAATAAAAGTTTTAAAATAATCAACTATTTCTTATTGTTTGTTATTCGAATCCATAAATATATGTGAAACATTACTTTTAGTCGCTTTCAATATATAAAAAGACAATCTAGTTTTTCATTTATTACGAATAGTACATCCAGTTTTTGGTGATTGTGACTAATTTTAAAATAAACATGTGAACAAGTTGACAAAATGAGGTAAATAAATAAATAAATAAATAAATAAATAAATAAATAAATAAATAAATAAATAAATAAATAAATAAATAAATAAA
>JAUZNC010057188.1:2186-13188 GCA_034780395.1 Vannuccia rotundouncinata | reverse complement strand
AAAGACGATTATTGCGTTTCACAGTTAGGTCGTACGATCAAATTTACAAGTCCGTCGTACGAATGTTCTTATACGATCAAACTTAGTCTTACGAACATTTGTAAGTTCAAACTGTTTCACCAAGGATGCGAAATACAAAGCAGAGATACAAAAACGATATAATTTATTGATTCATTAATTATTCATCGACACACTTATATAAAGATGGCAGCCCAATGACGGATCCAGGATTTTTTTCAAGGGGCCAAAGGTATTCCTTAAAATAGTTAGAAAACACCCCGCCCCCAATATGTCAGATGCCCTTTTCAAAAATGTTATTAGACTAGATAAAATTTATTTTCAGGAAAGTTGTTCCTCTGTTTTTTTTCTCTTGAAATTTGAATTTTTTAAAAATTTTAAAATAAATATAATGAACATAAATACTTGTTCCACAAATATTTGATGTACCTATTGTAATTCTATTATAAATAATCACCAAGAGCTTCCAGTCTCTTTTATAACCTCTATCTCACACGATGTTGGGTTAAAATATGGGCTGAATTTGTGTTTACCTGGTTGGTGATAGATTCTTAAAGAAAAAACAATGCTAGGAAAAAGTATGTTAGAATTAATTTCACCGATTTGTTTGAGGATGAAGTATTTAAAATCTCGGAGATAAAAAGAGTCTAAAATATAGTAAAACACCATGTACAAGAGAATTGCCTCACGAACAAAATACCAATCATAGTTACATCCTAACTAACTACAAAATATACATTCTCTATTTTATAATATACATTTCTCCATTATATAGTATTTGTTTATAGGTTGTAAAAAGGAAAACGAAAAGTGCGGAGGTTGGGGAAAATGCTGTGATTGTTGTGACTGTTCGTTATATTTAAAAGGTAATACGAAGAAATATACTTGCAAATTCAACCCGGCAAAACCATCGTTTTATAAAGATAAACATAGGGGTTGAAAAGTTGGTAAGCATTACTTTTAATAACTTATTAAATTGTTAAATTGTTATAAATGTTATTAAATTGTTAACTTTTATAATACTAATAAGCTCGTACCATTTGTATTAGGGGGGGATTGTATTGCGAATTATTAAAATTATTTTTGAGAGTATTTTCAGTTTTACTAGAGATTTTAACACGCAGGGTATTATGATTATTATAATGTTCATGTCAAATTGATATAAAAGTGTACAATTTATTTTTGCAATAAAAATTGTCTGGTTTTATGTGAATATTCGAAAACATAATAAAATATCATTTTTATTTTTAATGAAATTTCTTAATTATTGCAAAAGTTCATATTGCAATTTCATTAATTAATGTTTTTCTAAAATTAGAGGAGTATGTATACCAGCTTACATCGTACGTAAACAATAGTTCTTATAGTGTTCCTACGCAATTTATTTTTTATATAATACACGTTTAGAAACACGTTTTAACCCGAGTTCTCCCCTTTCGTGCAAGCAGATTAATTATTAACATGTTCGCTTTTTCTTCGGTGACGAATTTAAATTAATGTTAGTCTTGAGATGCATTTTAAATAGCCACCGTTTTGACTGAAAATTTCCTAAGCAAATCATTTATAATCATTTACGTGATCCCTTTTGTTTGGAACACCGTGTGTAAAGGTATGTTAATTTCTGTTCCATCTAAATATATTGTGATTTATTGTGATATTTATTAATTAAGACTTCAACAACGATAATGTGATATTATTCAATCTATTTATAATCATTGGACTGTATAAAATTGTTATATTGGGAATGTAATCAACAATAAATAAATTGAGGATTTATACAAAAACACCCTACCTAATTTATCTGTCCATTGAAAGTCGGCAGAAAACTGATTCTCATATACCATATTTTACAGTAAGTATTTAAAAATTCAAATATTTGTAACTATATATAAGTAGTATCTGAACAGCCACCCATTAAAATGTTACCTTAAGATTTATTTAGAATAATCTCTCTAATTATTTAAAAATATCGTAATTGTGAATGGTAATTTTTTTAAATTATTTTTATTAATCACTTTCGATTCTATGTGAATTAATTCGGTAATAAAAGTACCTACGTCGCTTGTCGTTCTTTACTAATACCAATTACTACTTTATAGATAGTAATCATTGGAAATATCAGCGTATCTTTTCCATATTACCTAAGCTATAATATTACAATCGTTCTTTAAAAAAAATATATGTAAAAACGACAAGCGACCGAACTGTATTGAAAGAATATGCTCTAATGAACTATTTTATTTTTAATTGACATATAATCTAAAGTGATTATTGTATTAATACGTAGTTTGGGGTAACTTGTAATACATGGTGTAACAGAAAATGCTACAAACTTAATTCAGCCATTAGACCTACGTGGCATACTTTCGCTCCCTGAAAGTTTATTGGCGACAAATCCTAGTTAATTGGAGAGCAAAGAGCAGATCACGAGGAAGCATTCCAAAAGAATATTTTCCCATTATGCTGAATCAATTGTTTCAGAAGTATTTTGGTTTCGTGCAAGTGGAATTTATCCCAGAAATGTGGAGGAGCCTCTAAAACTTTTGCCCGGAACACCAACATCCCAGCAGGATATCGGGCGAAATCTAGATGCAACCGTCATTTAAATGTTTTCTGTCAAGCGAGGACAAAAGGATATAAAAAAACAAAGAGGCCGATAAATTGTGCCAATAACCAAATTTGTCTGTAATCACTAACAAGCTCGCGTCAAATAGCCCCACCGCCACCTAGCAATTCAGCGTAGCCTCTACTTCAAAGATCCCCAAGTTACACGTTTCCTAAACTTACGTACTGCATACATTTATAAGTTAATGTATTCATTTTTTAATTAAAAATTGATATGGTACTTATAGTTACAAGGAAAGACTCTATGTTTACATTTTGTTATTTTCTTGTGCCTTTATTATACTTTAGTTAACTCTCCTCAATGAAGTTGATTAGAGTATCCTTCAAGCAGTAAGAGGATTGTGATCACACGGCCTGAACAACAAATCATCAATAACGTTATCGGAAATGTGTGCAAGGTTTGGCTGGGTTACCTATTATTTTTGTTTTTATCAGTAAGTCTAGTTTGCTTGCAATTATACTATAACTTTAAACGACAATTCCATGGAACTTGAAAGAAATATTTTTGAATAATTTAGAAATAATTTTGAATATAAATTTTATCGTAAAGACCTATTTATATTTAATTCTGCTATTAGATCATAATTCTCTTGATTTTTTTCATATCACTACTGCTATTTGTAAGCAAATTTGTATATATCTTTTATTGCCCCATATCTACAGATGCTATACAAGAAATTGCAACTGGGTTAATTACCTGTGGACATAGCTATTTCTCGTTTGAACAATGGATCAAAATTATTGATTCGAGAAAGTTTCAAGTTCAAGGAAAATCAATTTTGCGTTTTCATTCAGTTTTCCCCTTACCGGTCCCGTTTAGTTTAAGCATTTAGATTTTTAATTGACCAAAATATCTCAAATCATCGTGCATCTATTATTTTGGTGAATTTGGCAACGGATCTGTAATCATATCAATGATTGCTGGATGCAAAATTATTGATATTTTGTTTAATGAATCCTTGTGTTTTTCACTTGAATATGTCGAGTGTTTTGGAAGATAATCATGTGTCCACTGAATTGCTAAATAGTTTTTTAACAACATGTTTATTTGAGCCTGATTTACATATTTATATTACATTATTTGTTTCAAGACAAATCTGTTCCCTATTTATATTTGCTGTTAGTTCACATATGTAATATGTAATATGCAATATGCAATCAAAATTTGCAATATATTTCTACATTTATTTATAACCAATATTTAATTTTGAAACCTTAAGTGGACATTAACTTTTATTTATAAAAATCTTTTTCTAAATAAGTAATTACTTATTGTATTTGTGTTTATTCTGTGTACGTGTCAATATAAAAGTATTGTATGCATAACATTTTCATTCAGTCTACAAACTGCAGCCTTATAATTAAAATATTTGTTATTTTATTAAAAGTGTAATATATTGTTACTGATAAACTATCTCTAACCGTCTAATCCTTAATTTTTATTTTTTAATTATATATCATATTGATGTATATTGTTAAATACATTTCTAATAACCTCTATAATTTTACAAAAGTTATCAATTATTTAATATAAGTAAATAAATATTTGGAAAAAGTGGATAAAATATACTAATAATTTAGTTGAAATTTATTTTGTAACTTTTACTAATTATGTTACTAAAAATAGTTGTTAAAAGTTTGCAAAATTTAGTAAGTTTAATTAACCTTCGATTTTCCGGGAATGGTTCATCCGCTTAATAAATTCCATTTAGGTTAGTCAATAACAAACTATTTTATTAATATAATAACATTCAAAAGTACACTGTATATTATTATTGTGGTGTTTTATTTATATTTTAGGATTTGAATGTAAAAGAAACCTACGATGACCCTCTGGGAAAGTTGGAACCTTGATAATCTAAAATTTATTTTGTTTTAAATCTCTTAAGTATTTTGTATACATTTCATAATATATATATATAATATTCTTGTAAATTTATTACAATATAAATTATGCATATATAAATATATATTTATTGTATTTTATTTTATTCAAGTATAAATATCTATTATACTAGTGAGGTCGCATAGTGGAATTATCTTTACATGTCGTACAAAAGCACCAATACATTTTTATAGATATTTTTTATCATAAAGAACAAAAAAATCGCATTCTCAAAAAAATTTGACTAATGGATCAAGACAAAATGGCTGTTTTGAGAATGTATAAACTGTAAATGTAGCAAGGCTGGACTACCCTGTACAGGTTTAATATAGTTGTAACGGTAAAATATAAACTATTGAAGATTTTTTTTATTGAAGCCTTTGATGACCACTAATTAATTTTGTTAGAGTGGTCTAAGGTTGGCAGGCAGCCTGTCTTCATCAGGATGAGGATACCTCAATGTTGGATAGGCATGGTTCTGAAATTGACCACCAGGTCCATGGCATCCTTAAACTTTGCAAAAAATTTCCTGTGAAAACAGATGAGCAAAATAAATCAATTGTTACAGTAGATGAACTGGGAAAGTCTGACCTGGCTGAGTTGGCCTATAGGGCTGCGTACCCACACATGTTAACTAGTCTGTGCTACTTCTATGCTCATCAAACACAATCCTGCTCTAGACCCTACTTTGCAAGCATCATGTCTATTTCAACTGACAACCATTTACTTATTTTACAGAGATTAAGTCTATACACCAAATAAGAATAATATGTTTAATGTGATATAACACTTATTAAAAATGATATGTTATTGTTCCTTTCTTGTGTGGAATTAATCCCAATATAGAAATATCTACACTTGTGACAATTTAATGTATGAATAATGGTTTATTGTGGGTTACTATATAATACTGTTAGTATCAGATCAGTTATATATTCTTTCTGACATTTACAAATTATTTTTGCAATTATTTTTTTAACATAATTCATATAATTCATATTGCTTTTTATAATTTTTCAACACATTTTATGATTGAATCGTAAAAATTAACTGTAATCATTAATAAATACATCTGTATTATAATTAATCAATTCAGAATTCATACATATCATATTTGTGGATTGTAAAAGTAATAATAAAATTCAATATTTTTGTTATGAAAAATATATAAAATGTATTTCTTTATTTATATATCGCATAATTTTTAAGAATACTATTTCTCTTTTCATCTTTAGAGCCAAGTTAATTCTTTTAAAATGTATTATTTTGATTTGGGTACAAACTTTCATTATTATATTATGTGAAACCAATGTATAGTCAATTAAAACACCCTGTATAATAAAACCGAAAAATTGAATTGATGATATAAAATCGTACCTATTTTATAAACTAATGTACATCTTTCTTTGTATAATAAATGAAAATTGGTCACATAGTTATCATACTCCTTGATGGAATTTAGTTAATACGCAATTCACAGTCTAATATACACTGTACCATACCACTTTTAAGAAGTATTATGTCTATTTTTAAGAAAATAGAAAACAGTAAAATTCATTTTTTCAATAAATAGTAAAAAATAAAATATATTCAATATAATTCATAAATATATTTTAGAAAAGTATGCGAATTGTACAAAATAACGGTTCCGATGTTGTTCCACTATTTATTGATTTTGAACATATGTTTCACTCATTTCATACTAAAATAAAATATTTAAAATAAAATAAAAATATAATATAGTTTGTAATAGTCATTCTGCTTGGTTTTATGGTCTAATATGTTGTGCACTATTATACTATTAAATGTAAAATATACGATTTTTTCAAATAAACCTCCAAATAGGTAGCCATTTTGTCTTGATCCAAAAGTCAAATTTGTTTGAGAATGCAATTTTTTATGATAACAAATACTTTACAAATGTTGGGCGCTTTTGTCCGACATGTAACGAAAGTTTGTATTTTTGTCCGTAAGCGACCTCATTATACTAATTTCGGCCGGCCTGTGTGTGCATTTTGAGCATAGATAAGTTTAAGTTTTTGTTTAAGTCTTTGTTTAAGTTTAACTAGATTGGTTATTTAATTATGTTGTTGTGGGCATTTAACATACTTACAGATTGGTTATATTTAACATTTGCTCATAGGTATTATTTAAATATATATATGTAGTAATATTAAATTTAATAATTGTTTATATGTATCAATTAAATATATATATTCTGTTAAAGTTATTTTCAAATTATTTTACCAATCACAACTCTGGATTTGCCATACACGCGATGCAACATACTTTAGTATAGAAATATTTAAGATATCCAAGCTAGTTCTTTCTATATAAAATATACAATATCTATGGTTTTGAGAGTATATCACATAGGCAGAATATAATTGCATGCTAAACTGTCTAGATTGGTAAATTAGAAAATCAGTAGCACATCAAATCATAGAAAATCAAGATCATAGAGTAATTATACATAGAGTTTCAACTATTAATGATTATTTATACAGTTTATTACTAATCTAAGAGAATGCATACACAAATTTAAATTGTATTTAATTGTTTAATATATTACCATTCGCAAAATGTATATCGATAACATTTATATTTAAATTCAAATTCAACATTTTTTAATTGATAGATTCTAAGGTTTAATCTAACATTTTCTTAATTGTTTAGAAAGTTTTACAAACCTGAATAACAATTGTACTAATTACATCAACTTTTTAACTTAAAAACTAGTTATTTCTTCATATTGTGAGAACTCTTAACTTCAGGTACTGAAGAATTTTTGATTATTTGATATTTATTATTTAAAAATTAACAATTTAATACTATTTAAAAGTTTGTAATTTACAAACTTTTGAGGATGAACATAAATAAATGATATGTATACAAGTTTTGTAATAGTTATAATACCGTAACAATACAATTATATAAGTTCCCTTTTTAATCTATTTTTGAACGTTTATAGAAAGAAAATCTTTTTTTTAATGGTTTTGACATAACGAAACGCATATATCAATACTTTTATTTTGTATTAGAAATTAATATATTTCAAGATTCAAAATAATATGTTAACGTTAATATAAATAATCTATGTAATGATATTTTACAAAATATATTTTATTTATGTTTCTTTTAATTATTAGATTATTTCTATTATTGTTGCTTAATTATTTCAATTATATCAAATATTATTGATTTACCCTTTAAAACGGTAGCAAAAATGTATCAACGTTTAGAATACTTCTATTAATTAACTTTACAATTTATATGAATTTCGTAAATATTACGATCCTCATTAATAAAGATAATTTGCACTACTATTTTATTGTGATTCAGAAGAAACGTATATTGCATCATCATGAAGCATTTCTTATCTATGACAATGTGTGCATTCCTGGTAGCTCTGAGTAAGTCTTACTTTTATATATGTTTAGTCATTTGTAATATTCGAAGAAAGACTGGAATTGAATATTTTTATGAATTGAATTTATCAAAATTAATGATAAAGGATTTTTGATGGCATTTGCGCATTATGTTATAAATTAGTAATATTGTATCAATAATTTACTTAAAATTTAATTTTATATTTTCTTATCTTAAATATTGATTGTTTTATGTGGCGCTTTGTTTGTTGAAATAATTATTGTTATGACTTTTCCAGCAATCTTTCCTCAAGTTGCAGACCTATGCCGTAAGTTTTTAATATAAGTTAGTATATACGAATCACTCAGCAATTATGAGATAGAAATATGACAAATAATATTATTTCTACATATTTCTATAATATTAAAATTCATTTCGTATGATTCAATAATCATTCAATTCGTTTATTTTGAAGTGAAATCAATTAAAATATGGTGAATAATAAATTCGTTTGGAGTTAAGCAGATTTATCGGTTTGATGCGAGAACATTACAGCCTTCTTATGAGGTCCTACATTTTTATTGTGATTTTGTAAATTGTGTGCTTTAGTAATACTTAATATTCATTGACTGTGTTTGGGATCTTCGCATTTTGTGTCATATTGCAAAACAAAATATTGGAATCTATATAGGTATATAGACATCCACACAATTACCAGGGGCCAGTTTAAACCAAACGATCTTATGAACGTTTTTATTAAAGACGATTAGGTTTTTATTAAGTTAGGTCGTAAAATCAAATTTACACGTCCTTCGTACGAATGTTCTTATACGATCAAACTTAGTCTTACAAACATTCGTAAGTTCAAACTGTTTCACCAAGGATGCGAAAGAAAAAGAAGAGATATAATAACGTAAGACACGTCGTACCCTATCGTAATTGTAAGCACATAATTTAATTAATTTTAAAAGGGGAGTGGGGAGTCTGTAAACGCCAAATGGTTTGTAAGGTATTCTTTAAAATAGTTACGAAACACCACCCCCAAAAAATGTCAGATGCCCTTATCAAAATTGTTGTTAGACTAGATAAAAAATGTACAAAATATTTGATGTACCTATTGTAATTTTATTATAAATAATCACCAAGAGCTTCCAGTCTCTTTTATAACCTCTAGCTCACACGATGTTGGGTTAAAATATGGGCTGAGTTTGTGCTTACCTGGTTGGGGATAGATTCTTAGAGAAAACGGATGCTAGAAAAAGTATATTGGAATTATCACCGATTTGTTTGAGTGTGAAGTATATAAAATCTAAGAGATTAAGTTTCTTGGAATGAAAGAGAGTCTAAAATATAGTAAAACATCATGCACAAAAAAATTGACTCTCGAAACAAAAATTGGTTTAGACTCAGCCCTGAGACCAAGACAATATATAATTTTGCGATTGGTTTACTTTGTTTAACAAGTTTAACTTATGTTGGACAAAATACCAATCATAGTTACATAATAACTAACTACAAAAGAAATATTCTCTATATTACAATAAACATTTCTCCATTATATCTTATTTGTTTATAGAATGCCATAAGGAAAATGGAGATTGCGGAGGTTTGGGAGGATGCTGTGACTGTTGTGAATGTTGGATGTATGTTTACGATGGTACAAGGACATTTATTTGCAAACGCGAAGGTACCGTTACTGCTAACTCTACGGGATCGGGATACCCACAGAAAAAAAAGAAGTAAGAACTTTTGAAAATTTACTTAAAATTGTTAACTTTTATAATGCAAATAAGTTCGTACCATTAGTATTAGGGGTGATTGTATTGCGAATATGTTAAATTACTTTTTAGACTATTTTCAGTTTTAATAGAGACTTTAACACTTAGAGTACCATGATTATTATTGTTCATGTCAAATTTATATGTGTTTATTCTTTGTACGTGACAATTTAAAAGTATTGTATGCATATCAGTTATTTCATTAAAAGTGTAATATAATATTACTGGTAACTTACTGTCTAATCTCTTATTATTATTTTTCAATTGAATATCATATTGATGTATATTCTTTATTACATTTTTAATAATCTGTAATAATTTAACAAAAGTTACCAATAATTTAGTTTAAGTTAATAAACATTTGATTAACCTTCAATTTGCCGAGAATGTTTCACCCCTTTATTAAATTGCCTTTAGGTTAGTCAATAACAAACTTTTTATTAATATGATAACATTCAAAAGTATACTCTTAATTTATATTGTGGTGTTTTATTTATATTTTAGGACTTGAATGTAAAATAAACCTACGATGACCCTCTGGGAAAGTTGTAACCTTGATAATCTAAAATTTATTTTGTTTTAAATCCGGAAAGTATTTGATATATACATTTCATAATATATAAATATAATATCCTTGTAAATTTATTACAATATAAATTATGCATATATATATTTATTGTATTTTATTTTATTTTATTAAGGTATAATTTTCTATATACTAGGGAGGTAGCTTAGTGGAATTATCGTTACATGTCGGACAAAAGCACAAACACATTTTTATAGAAATTTTTTTTCAAAGAACAAAAAAATCGCAAACTTTTGGATCAAAATAAATTGGCTGGTTCGAGGGTATATAAACTGTAAATGTAGCAAGGCTGGACTACCCTGTACAGGTTTATGTAGTTGTAACTAAAATATAAACTATTGAAGCTATGACCTTTGATTACCACTAAATAATAGTGTTAGAGTGCTCTCAGGTTGGCAGGCAGCTTGTCTTCATCAATGTTGGATGGGCATGTTTCGACCATAGAGTTTCAACTCCTATTATATTGATTATGTAGGCAGTTTAATACTACTCTCCGTCTAGCCATAAGATTTTTCAAAATAATGATATAAATCATAGAAGTAAAACAGTTTTTTATACAAATGCAATTACTTATATTTTACAGACTATTTATTGCTTAATTATAGAAAGTTTCTCTAAAAAATTAATTTAATTTAAATATATTATACTACTCGTTGTCTACCTATTTTTGCAAACTTTATAGAAATACAAAGATTTTCCATCGAAAAAATGTACAATGCAATGCATATGAAATCAATAAAA
>JAUZNC010057187.1:0-13188 GCA_034780395.1 Vannuccia rotundouncinata | reverse complement strand
TACAATAACTTACAATAATATACAATAACTTACAATAACTTACAATAACTTACAATAACTTACAATAACTTACAATAACTTACAATAATATACAATAACTTACAATAACTTACAATAACTTGCAATAACTTACAATAACTTACAATAACTTACATAACTTACATAACTTACAATAACTTACAATAACTTACAATAACTTACAATAACTTACAATAACTTACAATAACTTACAATAACTTACATAACTTACATAACTTACATGTATTACAAAAACTTGCATGTATTACAAAAACTCAATTATCTTACAATTTATTACATAAGTGTATTTGAATTCTGTTAATCATAAAAACATTCTCTTTTATATTTTCTAAAGTTCATTATCTGTTTATCTGTTGTGATTATGATAGAATTTTATTTTGCACTCAACATGACAATTTCTTAACTTTCAGTATGTACTTTTATAAATGTGTTTGGCAAAATGCTCAGATCAAAAATAATTCGCTTCTTTTTAAATCATGAATGATTACTTTAAACAGAATAAACTCTAACTTTAATCTAAATAGTTTATACAAACTATGCTTAGAATACAAAAAGAACAAATTTTTAGTTAAAAAAGATAAAAAAAGATTTTTAAGCAATAATTTTCGCCTAAATCTAACAAACATAAAAATGTATATTTTTAGAACAAATTGTTGGAGGTTACATTCACCCAAAAATATCACGTTATAAATTAAAGTTTCATAAAATATCCACGAAAAACACAAATTTTCTAATACAAATTGATAAATCTAATTCAATATTATTTCAACAAGTAACAGGAAAATTATATACCTATATTTAGAAAAAATACTTTCAAGAATTGATCTTTTTAGCTAATTGGCACTTTCTTTAATTAACTAGCGACTTATACAAACAGCACATTTCATCATACCTATGAATTGTATCTCCCCAAATACCTTAACTACAATTAATCCGAGTTGTCAACTTCAAAGTTGAATGACTGCATTTAGTCATTCTTCCTTCCTCCCAAAGGAATGTAACTAAGATTCAACATACCTAATTATTACCTTGCTTTCCTTTTTCAATTCATTCAGAAACACAGACGGGTATTCGAAGAATGTATCATAACCAAAATATGAAAGTCCACAAATAAAATCCACATTCAGGTACAAAGTTACATTCTGTTGATTAGATTGAATGATGTTAAATAATAATCTAGTTTTTCTTTTACTGACTGAAGTTAAATGTAATAAAAAGCTGACAAATTCGGAAAAGCTGGAAAATTATTTATAGAAAAAAAAATATGATCTGAAAGATGATTTGTACAAAAACTTGGTTTCATGTACAAATTCAATGAAAATATCTATCTATTTACGAACGCTTTTTGGTCTCTCTGTTATGAATTACATTCGATAAAAAGTCAGATATGTGCATTATAAATCACGTGATATGCGTAGTATAAGTTAATGAACTTTCAAAATCATATTTCAAAATCCTTCTTATATTTATAATATAACAGGTATTTAATCCATCCCTAAAAATTCTGTCATATCCGACAAAATGGGACTAATCCACTGTACGTCATTTCGGAGGGGAAATTAGTTATATTGTTATCTGGCCATGCATTAATCTCACTTATTTATTTATAGTTATCAAAGGAATCAAACGGAAGCCTTATATACATGAGATGGATTACCAAGACGCATCTATTTTCTGCCCTGAAATGATCTATTTCGGTAAAATATCTTTCATATATGTTTAATTACTGAGGTAATCATATCGTATCATATCGTATCCACATATGCAAGTAATTCCATGCTAATGTATATGAAATATTAAACTGTTCGTATTATTATAGTCTTAACCAATAAACTGTTCATTTGGGTAAAACTACACAATTTTCCGGTTGACATTAAAAGCAAATTATTTCGGTTCATTTTGTATAGATGAAGTAAACTTATGAATCTGTTCATTATAAACGGAACAATTGTAATCGCTCAGATGGAATAAGATTGAAGGGGTTCACATCAGGCCAGGCAATAATTATGATAATTTAAATTGGCTAAAATGTTTTATTTGTAGAGCAAGAAAAATGTTTTTTTCTTATTGTGAGTTTAAATTGTGCAAATCTATATTTTTTACACACGAGGCTGTAATTGAAATAATAATAGTAAAACTGAAATTGTGGCTTTATTGGGGTGATTTTATTTAAACAAATAGTGACTTGTATCAAAATAATATGATTCCCAAAATATTTTTAATTAGGTGAAGTTCTTTTTAATGAAAAACGAAGTACGTAAAAAAACAATTTACAAAAATTGGTGATGTGAAACTTTACGAGAAATAGTTTTGTACAAATCAGTTTAATTGTCGGATTATCATCACGTATTTCAACAATTCATGTATTTAATTTTACGTGAGTTAAGAGTAACACCTATTTAACTGGACCCGTTCGTTAAGATTATCATATCATATAAAGAGCTGTTTGCAGGACAATATGCAGGAACCATTTTAAGGACAATTCTCACTGCTTATTTTTCACTTTTATTTTATCAAATTTAAGCACATCAAATATTAAAGTTAACATTTGAAGATTTTTACTATTAAAGGACATCTTTAAAATTATATATTATTTCAAGATTTGTGAATTTTAAAATTGTAAATAATATTTAACTACACTTTTTAATGCTACAAATTGTCGGATGATAATTCATTAATATATAAATATAAATGTGTTGGTTAATCTTCCGAAGGATTATATTCAATGGGTATTATTTCAAAAAGGACCCATTTCAATGCAAAAGATATCAACGATAATTATTTAGAAAGTAAACTACCGAATGATATTATGCGTATCATTTTATTTTTTTATGAACTTGTAAATATATTTTCTTTGTGAAGATTAATAAACATTTGTATCATATTATTTTATATAATTCATTGCGATATAAAAATAACATGCATTGTAAATCTAACATCCATTGTACTAAAAAGCGGTTTGTTCTTTGAACTTTATTATTCCAGGTTTATAGATCTTTGATATTTCTACACCAAAAATACATCATCGAGTCTTTGTTATAATTCTGTAGTCAAGGGGATCCATTAAGTTCACTTTATAGTTCAGAATAATGAGATTTTTACTTTTCCATAAATTATTCATGTTTGAATAATTGATACAAATATATTTCTATGATTTACCTCAATATAATAGACTCTTTAGATGTTTTAAATTAAGTTTTAATTAATTTTAAATAAAAAACTACATTTATATATTATCTGTATTGTCCTTCGTTTAAAAATGATAAGAAATTGGATGGTAGATTATTATATATAATATTAAATGAACATTATTATTGACATTGCCAATAACATTTTTAAACTCAGGCAACTTTGCAAGCTAACTATAACGCTGTTTTTATGCTGTCTAAAAGTGAATAATTAAACTACCTTGGCTTCATTTTACAAGGTGTTTGTAAGCAGTGAATTGACGAATTCTAATAAATATTCTATCATTTCTTATAAAACGAACAAAACTTTTTTAACTCTGAACAACTATTGATAAATGAAACATTCAGGACTGCATAATTTGCTACATTCGCATTGTTACAAGTCTGAATTGGTTTTTATATACTAATAGTGTTGTTATCTTTATCTTTAGATTTATTGATTAATAAGTAGGTACTTCATTCAAGGTCTATTAATAAGTGCTGGTGAAGCAGGAGTTTAATAATTCATCTCAGCTACTGTATTAGTTAAATCGGTGGAAATTAATGGACCGAATCGCAGCTTCTGTTGTTCACAAAAATGATTACAAAAGGAATTATAGAAAATCTGTACTAAATAAAGTGAACGATTGAATTCTGTTTTGTGAAGCACAGGAGGAGAATGCCAGTAAGTCATGCCATCGTACTTCTTGTATTAAAATATTTAATTAATTATATCGTAATTCTTTATTTATATAAATTTACAATTTACCATAAATGGATTAATGTATTTTTGAGAGTTGTTTTACTGTTAATTCCTAAAATTTTGGTTAATTAATTCTGATATCTTTATAGCATTATTTTAATGACGTCTATAAATTGACATCAAATATTAACAAATCCATCCAAATATTCGCTAGTATTATTATCACAAATAATTAATATTCGGTTTGTCTCATTAATGAAAAAGTTAATAATTATATATGAAAGAAATGTTGACAATAATATCACTGCTTCTATTATGGGGAAAAATCAAAACCTTTTCATTACAATTATGAATACATTTCTGGAAGTTATGGGACACATTTCAATAAGGTTGTTGACATTTGGATATAGCCACATGTCACTCGTATTAATTCGTGGGAAAATATGGATATATACGAATTGGATCCCACAGATAATTTATTAAACAATTGATTTAATATTTAACAGCTGGTGTTAATATTAATTGATTTGTTATTTCTCAGGAGGGATTATTCCATAATTTGGAGTTGGTTTTTGAAGTATGAAAAATAACTTTCGATAAAAATGTAGAATTTATTTTATGGCTCTAGTTGAAAAAATTGAAATGAAAATAAATTTTTATTTACCACATTTCTTATCTAAAAGAATCAGGATCATAAAGAAGTTGTATTGTAAATTCAATACGCATAGAAGTTGTATTGCGTTGTATTTGATTTAAAAATCAAATTTGAAAAAGGTTTGAAAAAAGAGAAATAGAATTAAACACAATTTATTAATATTAAAAATAAATTAACGTAGAAAAAATGTCCATGGTCTTAATAACAAGTCAATAGAAGTGGGCAAAATAGGTATTATGTAATGAAATTATTCCAATTAGGTTGGATTTGACAAGAATTAAAAGTACAAAGTAAAGTACAAATAAAAACAGTAGCTTTGTAAGTATTACGTAAGATTGAAAGTGTCAAAACACACGTAGATAATTATATAACAAAACATAGGAAATAAGAGAGAGATATTGATAATAAGCTAGTAAAATAATTTGGATATTTCTTTTGCACGAATTTGTGTTCAGTACTCTTCCAATTTGCTGAACTCTATTTGTGACATAAAAATGGAAAAGAAATTGAAAATATATCATTTTGAAATTGCTGGGATAATTCTGAAGAAGAATTCATTATGGAAATAGTTTTTTTTAATTTATAAACATATCAGGAACCTTAATTTTAGAAAAGTGAAAACGTTTTATTTATATAATGAGAGTGCGATTAACTAAATACGGACAAAAACGAAACCTAAATTATTGTCCAAATTGTCGAGTCTTAATTTTGATTGGTTAAATGAAAATTTGAAAATAATTGTCAGAAAATAATTTGCACGAGTTTTTTGAAATCAATATTCGCAATTTAGATCCAAGTTCCATAACGACCGACATGTAATATATTTTTGAAACTACAAACTGACTTTTTAAAATAAGTAACTTGAATTATTTTAAACTAAAAACATGAGCATAATTTGTGAGCTGATCAAACAAAACTAGTTCGTGTTAACCATATAATCAATGTATGTGTACGTTAGACTAAAACCGTGTTGATTTAAACACATAATAAATTACGTAAAACTGTAAAAAGGAAGATTAGTACAATTAAACATGAACTAAAATTCGTGAATTAAAATAAGGAGCTAACATAATTTAAAAATGAATACAAATACGAAGCTTAGTATGAAATTTCAACAAATTATTCAGTTAAAACCATTGCAGTTAATGTATAGGATGACCAATTATTAATAACAAATTTTTATAATATAAAAACATTTGATTAAATAGTAAAATAATCTTTGACAGTCTGCAATTTTTTACAAAACATTTAAAACATATAAAAGACTTTTTTGATTAATTTTAAATTAAATTTACAAGGTTTCTACAAGGTTCTATTTCTGAATAGATAAAAAATGATTTTCAATGATCGCGGTTAAATTCCTTTTATAAATTGAATTTAAATATAATTTAAAGTGAATGTTAAAGTTAATGTACCTATTACATTTTTTATTTCTTACCACAATTTCTATTTTATTGAACTAACCAAAATTTTTCCAGTACATTTAAATTTTCGTTAAAATTGTAATTAGCAACAGTAATGAATTTTTAATGAATATGTCTATTTTCCTTCTCGACTAAAATGCAGTATTCAAAATCATCATTCCGGAATAATTGCTGTATATATAAAGAAAATACAGATTACAAATTGGGTACCATATTTCCTGTAATAATGCGTATTATTATTGTGGTAGTATAACGCTTAATTGAAAAATTCCTTGACTACGAGTTATAATACTGACAGTACTTTCCCAACAAAAATGTGCTCTATTTTCTTATAACATTAAAGTGACCAAAAGAATGGTCGTGCTTAACTGATCTCATTCTCCTAGCTGACAAAAGACTTTATCTCTTATAATTTGGCAAAAGAGATTTTCAGGTGGAACTTAATTTAACAAAGAGGGTAACATTCCTAAAAATATGGGTACATTTAGAAACATTCTGGCTGATTTAAACCTCCCATAAATATACACAGTGCACATAAATAAGAGTTACCTTTTCAACACCTACTTGTTTTTTGATTGTTCAATTTATGAAAACCTTTTCGATAGCAGAGTTTTTAAGGCTACATTCTCTTTATCCCCATCGATGATAATATTTATACAGTTTCAGCTCTTAAATCTTGCTTTTTATAATGGATATTTGACTCCTTATTTTTTTCTAATAAAATAGCGGTTTTCCAAGTGTATTTTCCAAATGTAAAAGCATATATTGTAGTGAATTCAAGTTAATTTTCTTTTAAATTATTTGTAGGTATTCGGGTTGATTTTGTCAGTATATCACGCTATTATAAAACAAGGTATACTTATAAATATTTACAGGGGGATTTCAAATCATCAACTAGTTAAAATGGCATTACTTACGCTATCTAAATTTTTGAATAAAAATATACCCATGTGGTTCGAGGAAGCACATTTTTCCAATTTTTTGAAAAATTTGGATAATTCTTTCCGTGTCTAATTTACATATATGTAACTGAGCGATTTAACTAATAATTGTTCATTGGACGAAAAACTCATAAACGAATTAATTTATAAATAGATAAAACAATATAAAGGTATTTTTTTAAATTGTATAAATCAAGTTTTTTCTACAATTCTTTGTCATTTAGTCGTTAGTACTTAAAGAGAATTAACCAAATGAATCATATTTGTCCTCTGGTTGATTTTGTAATTAAAGTTCTCTTCGAAAAATTGATATCTCGAAAAAATAATAGAACAAATCTAAATTAATGAAAAGAAAAGTGGAGTAATTATTTTTGGGACAACAAGATGAAAAGTGAAATTGGAGGCATCAGTTGTCAGAATCCCAAATACATTTCCGTACTCAAATTATGGAAAAAATTGGAAAAAGCTCTAAGTACAAACTCTGGATTAACTACATATTAATAGGTCATAATTCACAAGGAAAATTCCTTTGAAGTAGCTATTCTCCCATCTGTAATCCATGGAATGCATGCTATCAAAATATAAAATAAATATAGTATCTAAATAGAAATTACCGAACTAACCTCTATGATGAAAATCCTCAGCCTTCTTCATAATTCCCCCAATCAAGAGCAGAAATAGGAATTAGTAATCATATTTACTGAGATGTGAAAATATGATTAGGATAATGCATATTTTTAAAAACACATAAACTGAAAGAAGTTATTAAGTACTCAAGAATGGAAGACGTCTCAATTGAATATTGGGATATATAGACACAGTTGTAATATTCATAAAATTCAGCGATAAAAAAAATTTTCAACGATTTATTTTGTAAGTAAGTCTATATAGTCATAGATAGATTTATTATAATGACAGACGTTCGTTAAAAGATAGCACTAATTTATTTATACCCTTTATTATACATTTATAAACAACCGTAAGACTTATATTTTATTAATACGTTGTCGGATTCATATTCTCGGGCTAACTAACCTCTAATGGATTGATTAATGTAAATACTATCTTAATTCTCTTAACATATGCTTCGAATGTATGGAGTGTATAGAGACATAGTAAAGAAAATTAATAACTATGAAAAGGAACATTGGATGAATGAAATGGAAACTAAAGAATGTATTTACGGCTATCGTTTCGCCTAAATAAATTTAATTACTGTTTCATTTCGACATTCTAAATAAAAAAGCAGGTATTTAAATTTTGAAATTGCAAACGTTTACTTTTGAAATAATAACAGATAAAAAGATGAAAATCGTCAACACTATGCAGGTATACAAATATAATTATATTCAATAAAATTATTGATAAAAAAGGAATAAACTGAAATTTTGAAAGTTAGGCCCAATGACCCAGTTTATGTAGGTGATTTGCGACAACCAAAAGCATTATGGATTTGACCATAACAGTCCATAAAAGAACAATACCGTAAGTGAAATGAGATGTCACAGTCAGTACAAAACGAAAAAAACAACTCGAAATATTTTGGAAGAGTAAGAAAGAAGAAGTATAACTAGACTTTTCCAATGTGTTTTAATTATTAAAAGTCGAACCTATTCATTAAAACGAGAAATGCACCTGTGGTACACAATTCAGTATGATAGACATTTGACTCCGCTGTAAAATTTGAAAAAGAAATATGATAGGTACAAAATATACTTTATTTCAGGTAATGAAAAAGATAAGATAATAAAATCCTTCTACTTTAAGAAATATATTATCATAAAATGAAAATGTTTACCAAGAGAATTCATAAGAGGAATTGAACCCCCCCTCCACCTCTTCTCCCGTTTAAAATGGTTCTGTTGACCTACATACTTTTCGGCAGGGTAGTGAAGTTTCTTATTGTGGCTCTTTCTTCCAACTCCTTATTGCTTTTTTCCTCATTATGTTTATAGAGTACCGTTTAAAGGCTATTCTCTACATATTAATTTTCGTTTCGTAACACCCGCACAATTTATTTTGAATTAATCATATCCTGCTTATTGTATATAACTTAAAACAAAACAGTATAATGACATTCCAATATCAAAAATGTGTTTTTGGAATTCCATTATACATCAAATGTACGATTGAAACTCATTTGAAATTACAGAATTTTATAGAATTACATAAATCGGAATATGGCGTATTCATAATAACATCTATAGATGTTGCTTAATATAATGGTTAATTGTAAATCTTTCAATAATCGTTTCGTAACCATTATACAAAATATAAAAAGCTATTTTATTTTTTATCATAATATAAAACATACGAATTTGTTTTAATAACATTCGCTAATCTTATATACGTTTTCTTATTCTATAAAACTAATTAAACAAATAATTGAATTCTGGAAATATTTAACATTCAGTTTATCGTTTTTATTGATGGATGGTATCGTTTTTATTGATGGATGGTATCGTTTTTATTGATGGATGGTATCGTTTTTATTGATGTATGGTATCGTTTTTATTGATGTATGGTATCGTTTTTAACGAGGTTGCAATATAGAGTGGTCCGGAAGGGAAACAAATATACTTCTGATGTTGCTGGTGGTCCTGAGATGTGGAGTGAGAAGTGGAGCTGGATGTGCTGGAGTATAGTAGAGGGGGGCAGATAGAAAAGTCGTAAACTTAGGATGGTCTATTTCATTTATCGTAAATTTATCGAAATTTATTAAGTCGCAAAAATTAAAAGTCGTAAAATAATATACCACTGAACTATAATGAGTGTGAATAATCCGTGAAATATTATTGATTTTAAACGCTTCAATTATGTTTAATTATAGTACAACACCTATTTATGTATATGTAAGTAACAATATCACTAAATGCTGTTAACAACAATCAAAGTTATGTATAACCTACGAAATTTTAAATAGACGTATTTTCATACGACTTTTCATTTTAGACTAAATAATTATTTCGACACTTTCAATAAGACGTTTTAAGTACGATTAAATAAAAACCTTTTTTTAAGTAAGTTTTTTTTAATACGACTTAATTAATTATGTACGACCATTTAATTTTTACGACTTTTCACCTTAGTGAAGTCGGAACCTATTGCAACGAGAATGTTGGTAAGGCTAATTAAAAGTAAAGTGGGAATTCTGATAAAGCTGAAAGCTTCCCTTTGAGATTGAGTGATGATGGTAACTAATGTCGGTAGAGAGTGGAGGGCCTTCTAGAAGACTACTCCTACACTACTGACGAAAGTGTGTCTGTTGTAAAACTTCTCCATATACTGTTCGGACGCAGCAGTTCGGTTGGAAGAGAAGAAAGTAAATCGATATATTTAAACGAATATTTAAATTTAGAAGGAAAATCTTAACGATTCTTTAAATTTACAATTCAAAATATCAACATTTTGAAAGAGAGTTGTTAAAGTTCGGACAAACAGAATAATTATCTGCGGAATTCATTAAGCTAAATTTAATGATTTCAAGTTTAATGAACAAGTTAGAAATAGTTTAATTTAAAAATGAAGCCTAATAATTATAATATTAGTTTAAATATAATAAATAAATATTCCCTACACGAGTTTCCTATATTTGTATTCCTAGAGAGTATTTTCAAAATAAATTTTTTTCAGTGAAACATCTGAGATAAAATTTGTTTACGGTTTTCTACATCACAAAAAACTTTCAAGTCGTGAAAATTGTAAAACGATGACGATAAAGAAATAGATATTATCACGGGAAAGACGTTTGATACTAATTTAAAAAGGTATCCACTTGAAAATAGTTGCGTTTGAAAGTTGTTCCACATATTGCAAATGACTAAAATAGTTGTCTTGTTGGGGAATTTTGCTATTGTCACCTAACACAAGATATATAGAATTCGTTTCCAATGATAATAGAGACAACTAAAAACCATTTAAAAAAAATATAATCAAGTTCCCATTATCAATTTCTCTAATTTCAATATTTTTTTAAAAAGGGATGCATGCATGTGAGAATCATTTAATTCCAATGTTAATAACAAATACGACAAATTTAAATACAAAGCAAAAAATCATTTTGATTAGTAAGTAAATGTTTTTCCAACTTGTATGTCTTCTATGAAGCAATTGAATATTTGTAAACTTTTCATTTCAAAATAATAATAATATTTAAAGGTCGTCCGTAGGAGTCGAGAATCAATCTCGACATTTACGAAATCTCGTAGGAGTCGAGAATCAATCTCGACATTTACGAAATTTATTATTTTTAATATTACTATTATACATTTTTATAGTTGAAATTAAATCTTTTAAAATATTTTCAGAATATTTGAAATATTCTCGACACCTACAATTAACGATATTGAAAATGCACTCTATATAAACAACTAGCTTAATACAATTTTAATTTGTATTTTGTTGCTGTTTATATTGTACATTTTATTTCCATGAAAATAAATTAAATATTTAAAAAAATTAAATCCTCTATCATAAATATAAATTGTCTGGTAGACAGACGTCAATTCAATCTAAACATTGACATTAGTTTCTGTAATGTTTGTTTTCAAAATCAGACAATAATGAAATGAGATAATCGATGAAATATTTGTGGAAAACTTCACTCCCGGTTATAAAAGGTGGCTTCGACACGATGTTTACCTAACGAAAAGCCATCAGTCAGAAAAGACGTCTTTATACTGATAATAAAGTATGGCTTTTTTAATTTTTGTATATCTGAAAATTGCTATAATCTGAAATTAGGAGAAATATTGATAATTAGTTAATTTATTTATCTGAAAGTTTAGATAAATTTAAGTTTTTATACATTTAAAATTCCAAAAAGAATAATGTTTCAAGATGTCAATATTCTAAACATGAAAGCCACTTTAAATAAATTCAGAAATATGTCCTGATTGGAAAAGTAAACTACACTTTTCAAAATATAATAAATTTATATTTTATGCCCCAAATCCCTCACCAAGGAACACAAACATGCCACTATAATATTTTGTCTAGAGCCCGTCGTCCATTTAGTCATAAATTTCAATCCTAAGAGCCTCCAAAAACATCAATAAGCAATAAGAGAAAGAGAATTGATTGATCAGCGCTCTTTTCCTGTGATGAAGGATCATGAGTCGCCCATAAAGTAGCACTTGCCATCAAATCAGAATAATAAGAAAGTGTCTTTCAACCTAATTTTGTTGCTTTATGTTTTACGAACACAAAAAATTCTTTCGATTTTGTGTTTTTTGTATCAGAATGAATCTGTTTGGTCAAAAAGCAAATCAAGTTAATTTGACATAAAAATCTTTGATGATTTACAGATTCGAAGTTGACGTGATTTTAGAGATGAGATTAGTATTATATTTGAAACAAAAAAATACTTTTTATTTTCTTATATTGACAACTTTTAAAATTATTTTAATATTGCTTCACAGTTTAAACATTCTGTATGATATTAAACCACAATTGTTATTACGTTAGGATGTAACTTTTGGGGTTGAAGGAATTATATAACATGACTTCAAAAAATAAAATGATGATTTAATTTCAAAAAGAAAACATTTACATAAAAGAATGAAAAAAATTAACATTTTCACTATTGGAAGAATTATAATTTGTTCAAAATATTGTCATTTTCTTTCTCTCTTTTGATTTGAACAAATTATTAGCACGTCTTGATAAGAACAAAATTATTTAAGTAAAGTTTACAACGAAATATTTAGTTTATTTAGAAGTATAATAAAAATATGATTTGCATAGGCCGAAAGATATACCGTAATGATATCGAAATACGAACTATAATTCTTACAATCTTTGGATTCATGAGATTACTACTGGATTAAATGATATTAAATATTCTGTTTACATAATGACCTATCAAAGAAATCAAAGTTTGAAAGAAAATAAACACGTGAAATGAATGATAGATGAGAATCTTATTGATAATATCAAGAAGGTACAATGTGTAAATTATTATAAATATTATTACTCTGATCCAGTGAACAATTTGACTTTATATTCCATTCTTATTTTATATAATCACTTCTATATAACATGACTGTAATCGACAATGTAATGTTAGAAAGACTTAAAACTAAAAACTAAAATGATTCTTTTGCAATTTCATAACATTTTTGAAATTAACACAAATCTATATTTTACATTATTTAAAATTAATATTACTCTGATAAAATAATTAAAATCGTTCATTTCACAGAAATAATATCATGAATATAATCTTTTTAATATCCGTTTAATATCCGTCCCTGTGAGT
>JAUZNC010057186.1:0-13188 GCA_034780395.1 Vannuccia rotundouncinata | reverse complement strand
ATAGTATAGTATAGTATAGTATAGTATAGTATAGTATAGTATAGTATAGTATAGTATAGTATAGTATAGTATAGATTATAGTCATTTTTCTATTTGTTGGTAATACATTTATAGGGTCTTCGATGCTTCCTTTTTGAGATATTCACTAAAAACATATTTCTTTGTCGCATTTATTTTTTTCTGAAAATGTCTATGATGTCATACTTGGACATTTTTTCCGCTTTATACTCATCTAAAAATACAAAATTTTAATTCAAAATATATTTCATTTAAGCCAAATATTTTACAATATGAAACACGGCTAATAACTCTAAATTCAAAGCAGATAATAGCTTCAAAATCTACAGATTCCTACATGAAGTGACTAAAGCTTTTATCACAAATACTTATTTTGTATTTTGATATATCTATATTTTTCTGTACATTTTTATTTTTACAAACTACAAATATTTTAAAATCACAGACATATTATTTATACACATTAAGGTAAATCAAAGTAGTTTTATTTTTCTCATACGATTTTAAAATGCGATGACAAAGATGGCTACCGGTAAACAAAAACGTGTTAACTGCAAAGACTTTTAGTCATGGTTAAGAGATGATACATGTATTATAAGGGCCAAGAGTCTTTGTGATTTTCCTCATCGGATTATCCTCAGCGATCGGATAATCGATATTTTTTCTATTGTACTGATTATGCATGCTACAAGCTAAAAAATATTCCTCATATATATAGTCAAATAAAAATGTTTAGAATCAACTGCTGTAATTTACTATTTTGGGATAACAAAGAGGTGCATTTCTCGCTTCACCTCAATTCGAGACTATACTCACTCATTCATTTATTTTATGTTAAGGTTTAGAAATTAGTGCCCTGGCCAAGGCAATTTTGATCTATTAATTAAGGCCAAATATAACATCAACATATAACGCCATTATTAACACCAAATATAACGTCAAAATTAATTAACTTCTTAAATATCTGCAAATTCATAAATATAACAGCATAAATAACGCCATATATAAATAGTGGATTGTGAATGCTGTTAAAATGAGGTTATTTTTTTAGTGTGTATGAGCATCACTTTTGAACTTTACAGATTATTACATTTGTTATTACCTACATACTGTTATATAAATAAAAACTGATAATCTAATTCTCATGAGCATCTCTTTTGAACTTTAAATGCATGTGTCATATAATAATAAAGTGTTTGCATTTTGTTTACAAAAAGCCATCAGCGTATAGTGATCATATAGGCAAAAATATCTACGCAGTTAAGCGGTTAATAAAGAGACTATTTATTAAAAATACCTAATATTGAATTTATAGAATGGTATTTGCATAGATTAGTATTGATAACCAAACATATGCAATTACAACCGAAAACTTTATAATCAGAAGAAGCGCAAGTAAATCATGATTTTCAAAATAGGCAGGTTGAATGAAGACCTGTCGAATTGAGGCAGAAGTCATTTAAAGTATCTAGAGAGGTGTTCAATACACGATTACATAACTAAAATCGAGTTGATGCTTTGTTTTAATGGATGGTGTTGGTTGCTTGAATTTTTAATCGCTGTTAGGTAACGTTAAAAAAACGAATTAAAACAAGTTTATTTGTAATATATCAATTTTTAATTTAATTTTTTTTCTTTCATTGCAATAAAGTTATTGCAAACAATTTAATGATTTATCATTTGTTATAACTATCAAAAAGGAAAGACAATATTAGCAAGTGTGGAAAATCAACATACAAAAATATATAAATATAAATACCTATATAAAAATACACAAGGATAAAAAATAAATTAATGCAAGAAACAAGCAATTTTCGAAGATAAGTTATATGAACAACAACAACAATAAAATTTGTGTAGTGTAATGTAGTGTAGTGTAGTGTAGAGTAGAGTAATCAATTACGTATAGTTTGTTTTTCACTGGAAATTTGGACCATGATAAAGTTAACATTATTTTCTAGTCTGGTTACTTTGGATGTTCATAAAAATGTTGTTTACAACTTTTAAAAGCAATGTTATTTTACAGAATAATAGCTGTACTTTATATAGCTTTTACTGTGCAATTAAATGGTGTGTTATAATAGAATAATGTTTTTGTTTTGTTTTATTAGATTTCATAAAACGAAATAAGGATATGTACGGAACTAATTAACAAAGATTTTTTGACAGTAAAAATAAAAATAACAATTTGTTCAGTCAATTAAGAAATTGTTTTTTTACCCAGAAAGGTGTAGAGTTTATTCTCTTTATAAATAGAAATTTAATAATTCATAACAAATATTTCTATTTAAATCGTACCTAATTAATGCATTTATTAATATTGTTTTAAATATATCTATAAAAAATATGTATATTGGTCAAAATTCATTAAGCTAAAAAACAAAACGGTCAACAAATATCATTTTAAAGCAAACATTTTTTTTAGTTATTTTTAAATACTTTCTTATATATAATTGTTCTCTATCGGTCCATGAATTTTTCTTACAATTTTTTATTTTTTTTATTTTCATATTAAACCATAATATTTAATATTGTAATTTAAAAAAAAAATTGGTCCTTTTTCACAAACTGTTGTAATAACTATTTCCAGTATTCTTTCAGCAGCTTATCAAAATTAGCCTCTAACGAAGTTCGGGAAGGTTCCCATAAAATACGAAATTCTATAAATAATAATTAATTTTTATACCCGGCTTAAGTGAAAAAATTTAACGAGTGGTATCTATTTCATTATTTTTTTTACTACGTCATACTATGGATTAGCCAGAGTTAGGATTAGGCAGTATCATTAAATGTTAACAGATAAAGCGGAAATTTGTTCCTTAAATAGTCGATAGTCCGAATTAAACAGTTCCCGATTAGCTGGTGTAGAGTGTTTATAAATTGAAATAATTTATCTAAAACTTTTAACAATGTTTAATTTCTCTCAACTTTATGGTTTTTATCGTTACTAGAAGTGGTATTGGTAACATATAGTAAATTATTTCCTAAATCCTTATATTGGTATTAATCAGTTTCGTTTCAAGTATATTTTAATTTTTTAAATAAAATTTTAAGTAAATCTTTTGTTACGTTTTTGAACGAATCTTTTAATCAAATTGCATTTAGTTGCGCTTTGGATCAAGCAAGAGATTATTTGGTAAGTTCAATGTAACGGAGCTTTAAATAAAATTCGTTTTATAATCATAAATTATACTTTCTTGATTTTGAAGAATATCTTTTCATACATTAAGTGTAAGAATATAATTTTGACAAATATTTTTATATAAATAGTCTGATATAAGATTATTAATGTAAAACTGCAAAATACTGCAGATATAAAACAATAGATGAAAAAATCGATCATCAATAATCATGGCACTAATCAAAAAATGTCAATATTTAATTTTGTAATTGTAATATTTTAAATAATTGTAAATTTAGACAATAGTTATGTGTGATAATGCATTACTGAACCGACTAATAATTTGTACCGATAACATAGATTCACCAACAGCTTAACCAAAATCATGAAAGTATATTTTAATGATGAGTATCATAAAAAAAATAATTCTAAATTATATTAGAAAAAACGTAATGATAGCACAAGACAGTTTTTAAAGTAATAGTTGAATGATAACTAATAGAAACTTTTCATATATATAAATGTACCCTGCAGGAGGTTTTGGAATCCTTAACAATTCTGATTTATGTTTTATTAATATTTTAAAAGATATTTGAAGAACTTTTCAAAAATTATGTTAAAACACGTTCTTCATGAAAGTAACATTGAAATGGACATTATTCTATCTTAATGTGTATTTCTTTTTTTCTTCTATTTTTCAGAATTATTAGAGGTGGTTAAACTACAATACATTAAATTTATAATATTTCATATGTAAAATGGACCTCTTGATTGATTGTAAATTAATTTACTTGTATTAGTGTAGTTTAAGCGGTTTCAATTTTATATAGAGAGTCTTTTAATTGTGTATATTTGTTATGATCTAAATATCATCCTTTTGTAAAAGATCCCGAAATATTCTGTTCCAGAAAAGCAGAAATATATTATCTAAATATAAATAAATATTAATATTTTTCAAATATGTTTATAAAATTTGACATAATTTTAATCATTTTATTTAAAACAAATATGCTACTATTAAAAATAATTCGCGTGATACGAAAATTTTAATCTCCATTTAAAAAAATGTGGATCATTTTCTTATAAGTTAGATTAATATATTAATCTCAATTAGCCAAATGTACTACAAACAATACTATAAACAATGATATCATAATACACAATACCATACACAATGTAATACAACGTTTTGTTTTGTAAAACCACGTAAATTAGTATTTGACTTTAATATGTGGCTTTCTGACACACGTAATATTAGATTATACTAATGTTATAATGGCATAGGCAAAGACCACTTTCAGAAGGGTTGTTAGCTTATTAATTTAATTAATAGTTTGACGCCAATTATATGAGGCTGATGCATGATGGTATCTCGAATAAATGTTAACGTCTAATTTTATTATTTAATTTTGAATTGTTTCAATGTTACAATGTGGATTTTAAATATACCTGTGCGTGACAATAAGAAAATTAATTAATTGCAAAAACAGAGTACTTACCTATGTTGTCAACACAAATTGCATTTTAATTGAATCATTGATCACATAATATTATATTTATTTAGCTAAAAGAAGTAAATTTGAATTTGACCTTTGACGTATTCTTTTATAAATGTAAACTTTGTTAAGAATTAAAAAATCTTAAATGATTATATATTGATGATTTAATAGTTTTTAGTTATTTGAAGTTTGACACGTTATATAAAACACATGTACATTACATCATGCACATACAATGAAATAAAATCAAAAGTTGAGGCCAAAACATAGACCCCAATATGAGTACAAAAGAATGGATAAAATCGTTTTGTCGTTCAGGATCACGACATGATCAGGGAGTTGAATTAGAATCTTCAAATTGTTTTTTGACTTTGCAGTTAAAATATCTCTCACACCGTTCAATTTCTCTTCAAAGTCGATAAATTAACGACACATGATGGAGTAGCCATATGACGATGGAAATTACGAGCTGTATCATGAGTCTGGGGCAGCCGTGGCACAGTGGGTAGCGTGGGTGGTGTCGGATCAGGAGATACCTTGTTCGAACCCTAGCAGCGACTTCTTGCACAAAGCGCCATAGGTAGCAGAGAATTAAGGGACTCTGTCTATACAAATGCCTACCCCGGAGGTCAAAGTAAGCCGCCGCCCGTGGTGACCTTGGGACTAGTTTATCTAGTACAAAATGGTTCACAATGTCACGGAGGGCATGTGCACATGTCGTTGCTTACAGCTCGTACTAATCTTAATTAGTATACTTCGGAAATAAAAAAAATTTAAAAATTAAAAAAAGCTGTAGGTCTTTTACGATCTAATTTGTCTATCTGTGGGTCATTGGAACTATTCGACAGCAGTCCAACACAAAATGATATTTTGATGTTTCGATAATTATCGCTGACTCATTTTCTGTAGTCACACCTTCGTGAATTTGTAGCTGCGCGGAGGTGCATATCTTTGTTATTCGGGTTTGGCCGGACAAATTATAGAAGATAGGGCCTGGACATACAAAAAAGTTCCCGGGTATCTACAGATGCTTTACAGATGGTGGATGGGGTATGTACCACACTCCCCGCCAAGGTAGTGCTGTAAGATTTGACATGGCTTTCGAGAAATGCTACAGTAAACCCGCCACGGTTGCTGGAGGTATCATTGGGATGACTAGACAGAAATAAATGCAGTAGCCTTATAGAATCCCCAAAAGCATGAGAAAGATCTTCATGTGGCTCAGCTGCTGGAATGGTGTAACTTAGAAGACAAAGATGACAGTGAATTGAGCCTACTCCATGAGTTCAATCCATGATGTAAAGACTCTTCTGGATTACATAAAAATACATTTGACATAGGAATCAGACTTTAAAACATCTCTACTGGAGCGGACGGATGTTGTTCACGGATTATCAAGAGTTTTTTGAGACAGGATAAGCAGAAGCACCTACTTGATTCTATCCCTACCAACCGCAAGATTGTTTTCGAGAATTAGTGAATTAGTGGATTACTGATACATAAAGCGGCCCATACATCAAAGTTTTTTTTCTATTCTTAATTATTTTATTTCAAATATTTAATTAATACTTTTCATTGTTATCAAGATTTTAAAATATTAGAGTTAATAGCTTTTACATGTTTAATTGATGTTAACTTGAATTCGACTTAAATAAATAAATAAATAAAGTCTATACATTATGTAAATAGGATGTTCCAGGGTGTTCCAATGTTTTCAATTTACACATAATAGAAAGCTCTTTTATCAAAAAAATTATAATTTCGTTTTATGACTATAGTTAATTAAATCGACGCTGTTTATTGCCTAGTCGTGGATATAAATAGGACATTTTCAAAGTGTTAGATCGGCAAAAAAGCTAATTTCAAATTAATACCAACAATCAATATTTACTTATGTCGCCGAAAATTCTCTTTATGAAATAAATACATATTAACTAAGACAAAATTATTTAAAATAAGTGACCTAATTAACTAACAATCTTTCAATAATTAAATCCGGATTAGATAGGTGCGGAATAGACCAAATATTTAGTTTTTATATATTTGAGTTTAAACCTCGGATGATCGGATGTACGATGGTCAAAAGTTTTAAATTACTTTTTTTGGTAATGATATTTAATCAAATTATGTATGTAGCAATTTATTTTGTCAATAAATGTTTTAATATACAATAGTTCAGCCAATATTATATTCAATTGATGATTAAAACATCTACTTTTTAACATTGATTAATAAAACATATTTCTAAAAATTTGTTTAAACTTGTGATCATCGATCACCCTAGTAAGGTGTATCTTAAAACTTCGGACGTTAACGAAAGTCATTTAAAACGAAGCAAACATTCACTTTCAACCATTTAATTTATTCTAGAACCAATTCGATTTTTTCAAAGGTTACTTTTTAGTAAAATGGGTCGCTTTAATGTATTTTAAATCAGGCCCGTTGCAATGTTATGTAAGTAAAGGAGGCACAACTGAAGGTCCATCGAATGGGATAGGGACCCCATTCCTCACTTCACTAGTATAGTGATAATGTGATCCTTACGGAGGAATAATTAAAAGGTTGCAAGCGATATTATTGGACTTTCTCCAGCCAATTATAATGAGATAGTTTGATAACAAATTTAATCTTTTTACTTTCTCTCAGTAAATAAAAATTCCATTAAAACATTCCAATTATTCAATTTAGATTATTTAACCTAGTATTCCAAAGGAGAAAATTATCAACACCCTTTCCAATTCTTAGTTGAGATCAGTAAAAAGGCAGAGTCACCAAAGTAGAATGGCTAAGCTTTGGCGTTTTGACATCTTATGGCATATCGGTCTTTCATTATGGATTTTGGCATTTTCTGAAAGACATGTTCAAGGTGAGAATTTGACAACCTGGTTTCTAATTTAATTATTTGTTATTCGGTATGGTTTTATACAATTCAAAAATTTACAATAAAATCAATTTGAATTCAATTTTTAACGAATTTCAATAAGTTTAATTTTAAAAAACAATTCCATTAAGTTAATGGAAATTATAAATTTTGTTTATGATATCAGTTAAAATAATTCGTAAATAAACTACTTAGTCAGTGATAGTTTTTAAGTGAGATTAATATTATATTATATGGTTTATATTTCAGGAGTCAATAAGTTCACTGTCTTTACCAATACTGAATTGAGCCACAGCTCCGCAAAGACCTCTTGTGAGTTTAAGAGTATGCGGCTGGCTAGATTAGTCACTGATGCTGATGTTGCGGATGTGAAAAATGCTCTGGATGCAAAATCTGAGTAAGAAATCTTTTATTATTATATAATATGTTAACTTGGAGTTCTAAATGTTACATAATATCTGTCTCTTATTCCTTTTTGTAATATACAACTATAACAATTAAATTGAATTATTTTAATAACTTTTTTCGTTGAACATAGTTCTTCGTATTCATCATTCATTTGTTTAATAAGAATTTTAATAAAATTATTTCACATATTTTGGATTCATTTATGATTTCAGATCCGGACTCGAATGGATTGACTTAATGAAGAAAAAAGGCTACACATTCACAGGAAGTGACACCAATATTCCAATTACTGCGGTTGCCATGGAGAAGTTCTACTGGTCAGACGGCTCACCCGTCACTTTCATGCCAGGACAACCTCCGCTGAAGAACTTCAACATTGACGATACAAATAAACCGTATCAATACGTCAAGAATGAAGGTTCGAATGAATTTACTATTGATGACGACACTATTACGCAAACTAAAGGTTATGTTTGTCAGAATCCAACCGACCCAAGTGAGTTAAAAGAAAGTTTGTTCTTTGTAATATGGTCAATAAATAAATAAATTATAATCAAACATGGTTATTACAAGATTACGTTTGCCTTCATTATATTTTGATTTTATTCTAGTATAAAAAATCATGGAATACATGTTTTACTAACTAAAATTTTATAAAATGTTATGAAACATTTAAAAGGAAATTATGAAACGATGATTACACCATATTTATCGGAATCCCACTTACCACGCATTGCATTGTTCCGGTTATTTGCCTTTTAACTTTTACTGACGTGAAGCAGTAACATGAAGCAGAAGATAGAAAATATTTTATGGCAATCGATTTAAATAATAGCACTATAATTTATTTTAAATTTAGTGAAGATTTTTTTTTCGGTAATTTGGCTATTCGGTAATTGATTGCTTGAGTGATGCTGGCGCAAACAATTGATTACTTGAGTGACCCTGATGCACGAAATTGATTGATTGAGTGACTCTGATGCACGAAATTGATTAATCGATTGAGTGACGCTAATGCACGAAATTGATTGCTTGAGTGATGCTGGCGAACAACATTGATTAACCGATTGAGTGACGCTGATGCACGAAATTGATTAACCGATTGAGTGACGCTGATGCATGAAATTGGTTGCTTGAGTGACGCTGAGTCACGAAATTGATTGCTTGAGTGACGCTGGTGGCCAAAATTGATTGTTTGAGTGATTCTGATGCACGAAATTAATTTCACAAGGGACGTGGGCGCACTTAATTGATTGCATGAGTGCGGTGTAGAGAACAAAACGTTTATTGTGGCAGACATACGAAATTGATTGAAAAGTTTACTAAATTGGACGTGAAAAGGTGTTGTCACAATTATTAACACAATTACAATGACGTAATTCAAAAGTTGGATGTTGCGAATGTTGATAATTTTGAAAGATGTCACACATGATAAAAATTATTAGTTATATAATGCGAAGAAAAAGCACGCATAAAATATTTAAAAAAATAGTTTTTACACCTGTGTTTATTCAATAGGATATTGTCGTTGTCATTTTTAGATTCTTGCATTATCAATTTATTTCCACCTGAAATTTGTTTCAACATCAACAAGCATCCTCGACTTAATATGTAATATTGACATACCATTTAAATAAATAAATATAAATATTATTTTATTTTCACAGTGAATATGGAACTTCATCTGACAAAGGTTACATATGCTGAAGCGAAAGAAAACTGCGCCGCTAATTCAAAGATTCTGGTGAAGTTTAGCAACTCCGGAGAAGTAGCGAAACTCTATGAAACCATCTCTAGCACGGGCGAGTAAGTTCTATTATAATTAAATCTCATGACTAACAACAGTAGTATAATATTAAAAGAAGTTTAATCTATATTTATTTATAATTAAGAATTGTAATACTCAATTTATGTTTCCTTTAATTCATATGCTATTAATGATTAACTTTTTAAGTATTTAAATTTATCATACTTTAAATAGATATGGTGGAGTGTGAAAGAGAGGTATATATTAATAAGGAAAGTTTATTAAAACACACTATAACACTCTATTTAACTCTAAAAGTATCATAAAATAAAATAATATATTTTGAATCAATTTAAAATGATATAATGAGGTAATTCCTTCGTTTTGATTATAAGCTTTTATGTGAGAATCAAATTTTTAAAATGTAATAAATAGCCTTTGTTATAGATGAAACGTCTGTTTATTACCTCTTATATATCATTTAAAATTCAATGTAACTCCATTTATTTATTGTTTTTCATAGCAAAATTATTTAATTATATAATAAAATAAATGTAATGCAAGTTATATATATATATATATTTAACCCATATAATGAAATTTTATATTTTATACATATAAAGGAATATTAAAAGATTAAAAGCATTATTTACAAAAGATCAAAATCATTTATTTTGTATACAGTGAGCTCTGGATTGGTCTGGAAAAGAACCTCACCTACTCTTTTGATACTTCGGATGAAACCGTTCCATACAAAACCGAAACATTGGCCAAACTTCAGTGGTCCGACGGTTCCAGCATCACAACTTTCCCCAATTCCATGCTCATAAAAAATTTCAAAGTTGGGGATACCTCCAAACCTTTTCATGCTGTGAAGAATGAAGGAAACCTCCAGATTACCATCGAGAATAAAGACGAGACCTCAAATTTGCCGTACGTCTGTGAAACTATCCGTAAGTAAAAATCTATTCAAAAGATTGCGAACTTTTTGTAAAAATAGTACATATCAATTCCACTTTATTTGCGAGGAAGGGAAAAATTTGCTCTAAAAGTAATTTTGTCATTTATAATACAGAAGAAATTATATTATTATTTATAAACATTCTAGTATAACTGATACGATGGTGGTATTAATTGGTAGGTCTGTTAGTAGTAGTAGTATGTGAAAATATGATTACCTCCTGCTTAGTCGAGAATATTTTTTTGGTAAATCCTTGATTTTGATTAGTTACTCCACTTGGGTATACATATTTCGTATTTATCGAGAAACAAAAACATGGCCTAATTAGCTGAAAATTTAAATCGTCACGGGCATTTCGAATTGAAAACAATTCGATTTGTCGTAACTTATTTTGGTAACTAAAAATTTGCGAAGGGTTGCGAAGGTGCATTGGTTCACCGGATAATCCTCCTAAAGCACTTAAAAATATATACTAACTGTATATGATGGTCCTCCAACCTATAAAGAGCTTAATCGGATTAGTCAAAATTGTCTGTCACCACTTTTAATGTTTTGAAATTCAAATCAGCCAGAATGTTTTCTGAAGTAAGGTTGGTCTCTCAAGACTCAATACTTGGTAATTTTTTTAAATCCACACAAGTTGATCGACTTAAGTCGACGAATGTTTCTAGGGAATTCTAAATTCTGACTACGGTTTTTGTATGCTTACTATCTTTAGTAAGAGATAAAAATCAAGTCATTCGATTTTTACATTACGAGGATGCGATGAATGTAGAGGACAATAGACTTTCAATTATACAGTAAAAGGGAATAAAATAGCCATTCAAATTTGCAAAATCTTTTACTGTCTTGGTAAGATTTGAAAAAAGGCTCAATTCTGCCTGTCTAAAAAATGCTGATAACATTAAAAAAATATATGATAAAAGTGTTGGTATTAATATAATTTTTGTATTCTTACTTCCAAATTTCCTGTTTCATAAAACATATATATATATTGACTTAAAAAACTGTTTACTAATATAAACTAATTAATATTATACTGTTTTTTAATTAAATTTGGTTTGTATTGTTTTGTAATTTTTATAAGCTGTTTTATTTTATCACAGATTATTTTCTTTTAACTTATATTATACTTTTTGTCTTGTATTGTATATTGTTATTTCAATATTATATAAACTATAATTTTAATTGAACTCAACGACATTTTCTCAAATGGTAAGTCTGTTTATATCATTTCACACATTTTTGGTGGAACTGTATCATTAGTTGTCAAGGTAAGTGGAGAGTTTTCTGATAATTCTGTATATGTAAAAATATGTATTCTCAATCTGTAAATTAAAAATAGGATAATTTAAAATCTACCTGTTATTGTTTTTTACAAATTATAACCATTTTAACCATTTAATGTATCAATTTAATTTAGAAAGTAAAACTTTTCAAGAATGTATTGCAATATTTTGTGTTGTAATTATAAATTATATTTACATGTATATTTTTTTACTAAACAGTTTTATTGCTTGTAAAGTATTCTGTACTCAAGAAATAGACCAACTAAAGCGTAATTTCTGTCGCTGGCGTCCAGGGCATTAAGTGACTATATCATTTATTTTAATTGACAATTTGTTTGAAAATGTTATAACATTATTTATGTCTATAATGTACTACTATATAGCATTTTCATTGACTTTATAAACATTCAATAAGTATTGGAGATGTTGTATTTAATGTACAATTTGTGTTAAATGTTTTTGAATATAACAAACAAACTCTTTTGTGATTTCAACACTAATTATTTTTTATTCGTAAATATGTACTTTTTACATGATTTGATTTGATTTGAAATACACAGATAAATATTATATACTTATGTGAAATGAATTATTATTTGTTAATGATATAAGAACTAGTATAGTCTATCTATACATAAATGTAAATATTTGAATTCAGTAATAGATAAAATAAGCTCACTAATTTTGTAATATTTAATTATGTATATACTTTAATAATATTTTAAAAATCAATTATATTTAACAAATATGGAAAACTATATGACTAATAAATTTTACTATAAATAGAAAATTGTTTTTCCACTAAATTTGCAATTTAAATTTCAAAGAATCTTTCTAATTTTTAAATAGAAGGCATAACATTAGGTCTAAATGTATATAACATAATAAGTTTAGAAATTGTTTTATCATACTCTTTACTTACAAAAATATTTTTATTTTATACCATTCTCAATAATGTAATTTTCTAAGCATATCATTATTATAGAACTGATCAAATGAGTATTTTGTAAATATAATAGATGACCGGTTATATACACTTTTTCATTTATATGATAAAAATAAAACGACGATTTGGTTCAAAATTATATTAATAGTTATAAAAAATAAATAGTAAATTTCTTGATAAAATAGTTAATAATAATAATAATTATATTTTTATAAAAATGCGCCATATGTTGCAAGCAACATCAACAGCGCTAAGACAATAAGTATGTATAGAAATAAACAATAGTATGTAGCTAGGTACAAAGTAATGAATAATAAC
>JAUZNC010057184.1:2532-51287 GCA_034780395.1 Vannuccia rotundouncinata | reverse complement strand
TTTATTTATTTATTTATTTATTTATTTATTTATTTATTTATAATCATAATCTTAACATTTTATATTAAATTTAAATACATGACTTCGGTGAATTTATTTTTTAAGTGGGTTGAATGAATTAGAATGAAATAAGAGATCAAGATAAAATAATAAATGAAGCAGTACAAGGTCAAAGTAGACTTCTGAGTCATGTAGTTCTCGTATCATTCGGAGTATAAAAGAGACAGATTTTTACAAGAATGATCATATAATATTTTATTATCGTTCGGTTATCTTCTTCGGTTTTCATTACAATAAAGTGAGTTATTTAATAAAATTGTATCTGTTTTTAAGATTCAAATAAATATCGCAAGTATAAAAGGAATTCAATATACAAAATAAAATGTACTTTAACAATTTCGGAAATTAATTCACATCACCTTCTTTGTTATTTTCAGAATGCGCTGTTTATTTCTGATCGCTATCTGCGTTTGCGCAGTCTCAGCTCTGCCTGAAATGGGTAAAACTGATGCTGCACTGGATGTTCATTGGGAGAAGTTCAAAACAACTTTTTCAAAACATTATGATAATCAATTTGAACATGTTCGGTAAGTTACATAACTCAATATTTGTCGATTCATATTACAATTTTACTATAAATTATGGAATTTAATATTCATTAATTTTAATTTTTGTTTTAATATCATTTAGTCGAATGATCTGGGAGAGCAATGTTCGCAAGATTCAATCCCATAACCTTGATTACGATCTCGGCAAACACACTTACTCTCTGGGCATGAACGAATACGGAGATTTGACGAGTGAAGAGTTCAAATCCATGTTCCTTGGATTCCGAATGAAATCTTTGAATGCAAGCAAAGCCGAAACATTCATGGCCCCACTTAACATTGGTGATATTCCCGCATCTGTTGATTGGAGAACCAAGGGCTACGTCACCCCTGTCAAAAACCAGGTAAGAATTTATTATATCATCAAAAACATTTTTTTAAACAATTTCGCACAAAATTGGAATATTTTTTCTGAAAATGATTCTATGAAATATTCTTAAACTGGGTTTTGATTGGAGACAGAATCCATGTGGCTCGTGTTATGCCTTCTCTGCTACCGGATCATTGGAGGGACAACACTTCCGCAAAACTGGAAAGTTAGTCAGCCTCTCAGAACAACAGCTCGTGGACTGCAGCCAATCTTACGGTAATAATGGATGCAATGGTGGTAATATGGATAACTCTTTCAATTATATCAAAAAAAATGGGGGAATTGATTCGGAAGAATCTTATCCTTATACTGCCAAGGTAATTATAATTTGAGTGGTTCTAGTTTGTATTTTACTAAAACTTTTAATTTTAATAAATTAAAGATTACAGTTGATTTTGGTATAAATAATAGGATTTTTATAAAATTGTTTTTAATTAGGAGGGTCAATGCATATTCAACCGAGAAAATGTTGTCGCCACTTGCACAGGATTCGTTGATATTGCCAGAGGAGATGAGGATTCATTGAAGAAAGCCGCTGCTACTATTGGACCAATTTCCGTCGGTATTGATGCCAGCCATCCCAGCTTTCTAAGTTACAAGTGATTATCCCAAATTAATATTTTTGTTTGAGTTTATCTTGACAATTTTTTTTATAAATATGTGCAATTAGTGATAAATTAAAAATTGAAAAAAATATTGTGTATAATTAGTGAATCTTGAGGATAAATTGAATTGAACTGCCGCTGCCGTCAATATTTAATTAAAATAACGATAAATACATGATTAATTCTAGAAGTGGTGTATACAACGAAGTGGATTGCTCCAGCTCTCATCTTGATCACGCAGTTCTAGTTGTCGGCTATGGAACCGAAAATGGTGCTGATTACTGGCTTGTCAAGAACAGGTGAGATTTTATAAACAAGTTTTATTGAATGAAAATAATGTTTCAATGCAATATTTCAACTTTACTCTGTTCATTTCTGAATATTGCTTTTTCTTTTTCAGTTGGGGAACTTCATGGGGAATGAACGGTTTCATCAAAATGTCCAGAAACAAGGACAATCAATGTGGTATTGCTACTCAGGCTTGCTACCCCACTGTTTAAATATTTTCTGAGATAGCTTTATTGAACTTCGATCGTTTTATTGAATTGACTTTTTTGTGATTTTATATATTGTTTGTTTATTTATTGTCATATTTTAATACTTCATACTACGCAAATTTTAATATCTTTAAAATAAAATTTAATAATGAAAACAATTTCTATAATTTTTATTTTTTTCTAAATATTTTTACATTATTCTTAAAGAGGTGTAAATGTAATTATATAACAACTTAAGTATTTTGTGAAAAATTGATTCGTTTCGATAATCGGATAAAAAGATAATTTTGACTGACTCGTCAATTTCCGTCTTTCTTTCTCAATAATAAATTAATTCATTTCACATGATTTCGTTTTTATAATTTATTAAATTTTTTCTAACAATTTCATTACTCGTTATTAAAAACATAATTCAAAGGATTACAGCTTTCACATACAATTTGAACAGTAAATTATTGAATGTACTAATCAATAGGTAATGTTTTAGTAAAGAATTGTTCAACATATCAATGGTTATTCCTGATTACACAAAAATATAGTTATTATTAATGTTTTTTTAACATTTTTATTGATTAAGATAAAACTGATAAACAGACAGATCTTTTTAACTTAATAAGAGAGATCTTTATTTTTTATTAATATATACAGAATTGAAAGTGTAATAATGATCATTATTATAAATATATATACTACCTAACATAATATTATCAGTCCAATAATATATTTTCACGAATAAATATTTGATTGAGTTAAATAAAAATCTATTTATCAATGTTATATAGTATTTAATAGTAATATATATCTATATTATATACGTATATCAATAATAATGTAATTAGTTACTATTAATTATGCAATGTTTAAATAAAATTATGTAAATATTATTGAAAATAATTTACTGACAATATTTATAAGGTATATTTAAAATTTATTTCCGATTTTATAATAACAGTTACAGACAATTAGTAAATTAGCTTCAATTAAAAATTGCATTATCCCTATTTCAATATTAAACAACTGAAAAAGATTTTGCGCCTGCTTAAGATCATGTAACCAATATTTTAATATTTAAATTTGTCAACATGAACTGAAATACTGAAATATAGGTATGTACTGAAATATTTCCTTATTGGTCCTTCGCGACCCACATTTAGTGTTTTAAAGCATTCAATCTTGAAAATTCACAATGACAAATTTTGATAGAAAATTTTAAATGCTCTTTCAACTTGAAATACTTGAAGACATAAATCAATTCTCATGTGATCCTTATATCATAAGATCATAACTTTGTGATTATAAACAAATTATCTATTAGCAACAGTAAATGATTTTAAAGGTGAATAAAAGTTGTAGAATTATATGCATTTACAGTTTTCTCAAAGTGTGATTTGCCTTTTTAAAGTACATAGTATACGGTATTAATTACAATAGAAATACAAATCTTGATTTTTTAAATTAGAAATTCTTTAATCATTCTAAGCTAGTTAGAAGTCAAAGCGGGAAGTCTATGTGTACACGTGGCCATCTATGCTATAATTTCAATAGTGCAACAAATATCTATGACGAGACGGTCTTATTTACATTACGTGTACGTGTACATTACATGCCAATCAAAAAAATACTTTAAAAGTTATTGAACAATAATGTACTAAAAATATTAACGACAAACTTATAAAACTGTTATTTAACTGGCTGGATCTGTTATATTTTTGTTTTGTTACTGTTTCTTGGTCAATTTTTATTGTGGGTTTTTTATTGTTCAATGGGTGTTGTATTTGTTTATTTTCTTTGGACAGATTCTGCTGAAAGGTGGATGCTTTGGGCGCGGGTATTCTGCAGCCAATCAGAGGTGGATAAAACGCCGTGGGCCGATTTAGATTTTGCGAATAACCCTGACCGCCTTGACTTGTGATATCTGAGCGACCCAGATAGAGACGACTTATTCCACTTTCTCCTCGGATGACTTTCACAATTTCTAATTTAGTTTCTGGAACATATAGGGCCAACAAGGAGCAACCATGCGTGTCGGTAACATTTTGAGATCTTCCAATATGCCAGCTATCGGAACCTTTGCCACACCCAACACCCCTATAGGACGAAAACAGGCGCAAACTAGCTTGGTTTTGAGGAGTGATGCTTAGATGTTTAATTAGAAAATCGTAATCCCTAGAATCGGCGTTAAGCGACGAGGGTCCACGAAGAGTAAACTGTCCACCAGCTTCGATGGCATAAAATGGACGCAGACACTGGGAATCGTGGAAGCTATAATAGAATATTGTCCATGTTCCTGGGTTTTTTCGATGGAAAATAAGTTTCCTGGTTAGATATGTTCCCTGGGCCAGACTTTCACATCGTTCGCTGACCCAGGCTCCGATAGGTGGGTGTTGAAGAAGAATAGGCCGCTGAAATATGGGTGGAACGAGCAGGTTAGAGTGTCGAATTCGTTGACACCCCGGGCAGTTGTTTACCTTCTAAAATGATTGAAGAAATATAAAAATTATAAACATTCTTAAATATTGTAAATTAGACATTTATTATAATTAAATTGTAAACAAAATAAAACTTCGACAACCAGAAGTTTATTTTGTGTTTCTGATTACTTTCAAATAATCATTTTAAATTATGTATTAATTTTATAGAAAAAATTCAAGTATATTTTTTAAAGTGAAAGTAAATATAATTGTGCTGTCATTACATAACGACGTTACATAACGGTTTTTACATTAATTATTTAAAACGTATTCTAAATATTCAATATTATACTATTTAAAACAATTCATATTTTATTGAAAATAAAATGTATTGAAGATAGTATAATGTTGAGTATTTAGAATAGTTTTGACAGCATATTTCCTTTGACTACAAAATTATAATTAATGTAATTTTACGATAACATTAAAAATTTGATTTGAAAGTGATAACATAATTCAAGTTTAACGCAAATTACTAAATTTATGAATGAAAATAATTCTAACCTCAACATCATATAGGGGATCTTGAAAGGTGCCCGGAACGTAAGTCATTCTTTCTGCAAAGTTACTTGGTATATCTCCAAGAAGAAGGCTTCGACCGGACGGTCTAAAGCTAATCCTGCTGCGATACTTTGCGACCTGAAATGTCACCATTTTGAGTTCAATGCAATTATTGAAATATCCCTGTTAACGAAACGAGATAAATATTAGTCAAGGTCGAACTTAAAAGATATCTATGAAATTTTGATTACAAAATTGTGTTTTTTATGCAATATTTTAAATATGCTTACACAAAACACCATTTATTTTAAATTGTATTCATAGTTGGAATTATTATTAACATCCTCCAATATTTCAACATCTTTTCATGTTGATATTCTTTTTTGTATTTTTTTTAAATAAAAAAATTGTCGTAAGTGCATACTGGGTTTGAAACTTTATTGACAATTTTTTGAAAAAAATATGATAAACGTAAATTGAAATCTTTATTCTATGATATTTGCTGTAAGTAACTATACTTGTACTTACCACAAATTACTGCGGTCTGTCAGAAGTTTTTTTTATTAAATAAACAATATTTTTATTATGCACGTATATAAAAGTGATGTTTTGTGATTTCAAAGATATTCTTTTTGGAAATTTTTTTATTAGAAGCAATGTAGTTTTATATTTCCTAAAAATGGTAAAAATTAATCTAAATATTTGAATCAAAAATTCATAAAACTGATTTAATTATTTCAATTAATATATGTTCATAGACGTTTAAATCCTAACAATATTTTTATTGATGTTTTTTTATTTTGAAAAAATAAATTGCCAATGACCTCATGGAACAAACAAACAAGATTCAAATATTCATTTCTTTACCTGCACTCTTATCAATTGCAACTCGTTTAAAGAAAAGCCCAGCGACTCAGTACAATCAAAATTGATAAACTTTTTTCTCGATCTAGATTGTCGGTTTGACCGAGGATAAAAACTTTGGATCTGAAAACAGAATTAAAAACAAGTTTCAGTGGTATTATTTAACTCGTTTGATGTTTTTCTCGTTCTCTGCGATATTTAGTCCAAACTCATGTTTTAATTAGGACCAAATAAAAAAAATAAAATCAACCAACATGAAGTTATGTAACACAATCTAAATGATAAATCCTGGTTCATGGCCCTTTCACTCCACTTAATTCTATTGATTTCCGGTAGTTGTATCTGCGGAGGCAGTGATGGAAACATTAATACGGTGCATTTCATTATTACATATATAAATAAATAAGTTTGCGTGGCTATGTGATGTCAAACGTAAATATTTATAACAAGTGTTAATTGTGTTACTTGTCAAAATAGAATAATTCTGTTTATAATACATAAAGAGTTTTTTAAGTGACAGAAAAGCAATTATCATATTGTTACAATTTATATTATGTCATATACTTGCTTTTCCGAAATTTGTATTTGATAAAAAAGACAAAACGCAGTCAATATTTGTTTTATTTTTTATGCTATGCTAGATTAATGTATTTTTTAAAATTCTAACCCTAACTTATTATGACAATTATGATATTAAAAGTATTTTTCTCTTCACCTGAACTTGTGCCAAAGTTGTAAAACTTCAAAAAATAGTAAATAGTTATGAAATTTTAGTCTTATTTATTGATAATAAAAGTATAAATAAACGGAATAGACGATCGAAAAAAGAAAATATAAAACAATAATTGAATTATTTTACAATAGACGCGTACAATAGAAGAACAATTTTCTGTTATTAAAGGCAACTTTTTCTGAGATCAGAATTTTGACATAGCTGTCGAAGTATATTAATCTTTCAAATTGAAATTTATTTATAGTATCGATTTAAAAGTTTTATCTGAATGTAAATATTAAAATATAATAATATACCTGATTGTGATAAAATTAAATTTTAATTATTATAAAATGCGTTGAATAAGTTTGTATTTTTCAAAACGTAAAATTAACAGATTTTCAAAGTTATATAAAAAATAAATATCCTATGTGTCATGATGGCAGATTTCATCAAGAAATATTTATCAAATTTTTCTACTTGAAAATTTTGTCCTGACGAGTTCAGCATTATTGAATCACGTACTTATTTTTGCTATGAACTATGAAAAGTTCATAGCTTATACCTATAAACATTCCAATTGATTTTCAATTTACTCTGCTAAAAATCTAAATAATTTACATGGTAGCTTTCTCCAGGGAGCCAAGACAATTTCTTGAGATCTGAACAAACTTGGTCGTAAATAGAGGAGAAGGTGTTCGACTTGAGAAAACGCGCCGCGGGATAAGTGTATGGCAACACGTACACCTTAAAAAGAATAAAAGAATTTATTGATAGGTCAAGAAAAGCTAATATCTCACTCTGCGACACGAATTTCTTCCTTATCGAAGAGTTTAGATTTTCTTAACAATTATAGCAAGTAATTGTTTAAAACGTATAATTTTCGAAAGTGAATTTTTCAAAATTGATTAAATTTGAATTATATGATCGAATTCATTATTATCTTTTGGAATAACGTCTCTAATCGAACTTCAAAATATTGATTTTAATTTGAGAATGCAGCAAATAAATAAAATTAAAATTGAAATTAAATTGAAATTTTTAAACTAAAAAATAAATCTATTTAGAAATGAAAGACTAATCAAAATCAATTCTATTCACTAATATCGACTTACTTCGTGAATATGAACACGAGGAAGGCTTATTGCGTCATCGATTAGAAGTGATGACGTCATATATCGCCATGGTACTTTGCCTTTAGCCTGTAACGCGTAAAAGGGTTGCGTACAGTCCGGGTCGCTGAAGTAATACTGGAGGGCCAGAAAGTGTGTGCTGTTATAAAAATGATAACGCCGGACTAAATACTCTGGTCTTCCAGGTCCGGGTCTTACTTCGCATCTGATTGAGGAGAAAACTCAGCCATTAGTAAGTGGATAAAAATAAGAAATGCAGTAGTGATTAAATATTGTTTCTTAACATATATGAAAAGTTAGGTTAGTTGAAATTGTTCCTTTTTGTAACATCAAATCGTCTATACAAGAGTAAAATTATTTTTAATTAAATGTTCGGGATTAGATAATATTTTAGTTATTGTTAAAATAATTTGATTTGCTATATAATGAATATTTGACAAACATTTTTTCTTTTATATAAGACGTAGTCCATATATAATTGAGATACGTTTCTTACCGTTCGGAAACCCAAATGCCTCGTAAATTGGGAGAAGTTTGAGACGTAGTTGCTAATCGATCGGCTTTCGTAAGAATTTGCTTACATTTCAGTTTTGATAAGTTATCCCAATATGCCTCAGATTTCATCAGCAGCGCCAAAAGGATTACTGACACACAGGGAAAATGAGGAGATGAAAAAAAGAATTATCTCTAATATACATACACATAAGGGATAGAGAACACTAGGCTGAGTTTGGGTGTTGTAACATCAGCAATAATTAAATATAAAATTACACGCCCATAAATGACATTCCAGAAATATAATACGATTTATATAATTTGAAAATTAAATGAAGATATATTATTTATTTTTGTTCGTTGTTAATTGTTTCTGTGTTATATTATTACAAGTGTTATACATCTTCATTTATACAATTTTGATACATCAATTATTATTTGGCTGAAGATTGATTTCCTTCAGAATTAAGAATAGATATTAAATAAAAAATGTTTCTAGGTCGGTTTTAAAAAAATCTAAATGTTTCAGTACACAAATAAGGACAACTTTTTGAGCTCTGTTTAACTCGTAAAGATAAGTCACCCATTTCATATTTTTTACTATGATGTATAAAATGTAAAAGAATAAATATTCTTCTGACGAATATTTGTTGATACAACATCACATGAAAAAAAATGAAAATACATTCAGAAAATATGACATATTTGAATTGGTAAAGTACGTCGTGATTGTCGGATACTTTATCTCACTCGTTCCATTCGCTGCACTCTTTGTATCAAACAGTTATACAATTAGTAATCCAAAATTAAGTGAATCATCAGCCAATCTGATAAAAAATTTTAAATAAGCAAATTTTAACGGAGTTTGGCAAGTATATATGGATGTCAGTTATTACCAAAAAAGTAAAATATGATATGGTTGGGAAAAAATATGTATGATGTCATAATCAAAATGGGCCTTATTTTTACATGTTTTTTGGAAATATCTTCCAAACAAAACAGATTTTTTTTTAAAATAATTAATTTAATTTATTTTCACTAAATTACCACAATTTAATAGAATAAAAAATAATAAGTTGTGCAGGTAATATACGATCGTTTCGATTTAGACTATTACCTTTAAAACAGTTTCAATATATTGAGGATGATTTAAATTTAGTGTATTATATAAACTTTAAAAACTTTTGAAACTAAAACATCAATCATGAATGCCAACTCGAGCGATAAACTCTGGTTTAGTTTTTTGCATTATAATAAAGGTAATATAATGAAATAATTGACAAGTATGCCGTTTCTAAATTGGTGTCATTCATTCTCAAAATTTATTCAAATGAAATAAAAGTTTTGCTGTTTAAAATTTTAACAAAAGGAAAAATTATCTAAAATTAATCAAAAATGATATATGGATAATAGATTTTAGGTTATAGATTTGAAAACTATTTAAGTCTTGTCGTTTTTATAAAAGTTTGTAATTTGATGTATGCAAAATTGATAGGCTGATAGCTTTAATGAAACCGCAATGTTCTTGTAGAATTAATTACTTCTACCCACCTACTTAAAAATTCGTCATTAATAATCTTCATCCACTCAGTCTCTCGTTTTCAACACTTTTCGTAAATTGTTAAGACAAATTAAGATGTCGAGACCAGAATGGGGTCTGCACGCATTATTCAATACCAATAAAAAAATAATTAATGATGTAGTACCACCTACAAACTTGATTGATTAGTTTGAAGATGAAGTAACTCAGAAATACTTAATATAGTTAACGTATAAATTTGAAGTATTAAGTATAAGGATTCCTTTGAAACCGGCACTTTGAGTTCACCAAAATTCTACATCTGACCACTTAATAAGACTTCAAAAGGGCTGCTATCTTATAAATAATAGTTTAGTTTTGATTATATATATAGTTACGTATGTTGACGGGAAACTGTCACTCCACTGGCCTTCTTAATAACCCCCAATAAAGAGAATTTATAAAGTTACAAACTTCACAGTGTGTCATTATATAGGGACACGATTATTTTCTTTACATATATAACAAAATCGTTTTAGAGTTAAGATTGTATAGTTTATCCACTTTATGCTACTACGAAAGAGATTATTTGATTTCGTCAATAAATTTAGCTATTGCTTTATACCTATACCCCATGCTATTAATCTGACAACAAAAATGTTCTATATTAAATCGTATCGAAATAAATACATAATTCATGTTTTGGCTCCAATTCATAAAAGTAACAATTACAAATGTTCTCAATTAATTATCTATTTTTGCAATAAAATATTATAATCTACATAGCTTTACATTAGAAATATGACGCTTGCTACATTGACGATTGATCATTTTACCATATAAAAGACAAATTTATTTCAATATACATTAATTACTTTATAAAAATTAATATTATAAATGTTTATCAGATTAAGATACATTATTTAAAAGATACAATATAAATTAATTATAGCATGCCAAATAAACAAAATGGAGGAACGAAATGAGGAAAGGTAATGGAAATAATCTAGGTCATGAGAAAACATTGAACCATATTAAATTTAACACTAAATTATACACTAAATTCTCTCGCTAAAATGTGTTTCTAAAGTACAATTTGAATTTTAATATTCTTGTAAAATAATTTAATTCGTCATGCCATGCAGCTGGCCATGCATCCAACCATGCAGGGCAAATTTTAAATTTTTCACTTAAAATGAAAAGACAAATTTAAGGTAATGAGAAAATATCTGAGGTCCTTAAAATATAAAATGTTTACCGAAATGCAGGATTATTCTGTGTAAATACTATTGTAAAAGGTACGGATCTAATCACTGCGATTGATTAAAATGGGTCTCACTAGTTTTTCGTAACAATTTGCTAATTGTAATAATCCGACAGCTATATAGAAACAATTTTAAAGGTTCTGTATTTCATTATAGCGAACTAAATTTATTGAAAACTGGTCAATAAAAATCTAAAATTGGTCTACACCGATCATTAATTTTATATATTATGCTAAATATTGTTTTAAAAATTTATAATTTGGTTAATTATAAAAATTACAAACCAGGAAGCGATTGGACATTTTTTAAAGTAATCTAATACACATTCCAAAATATATATTTAAGATTAATGTTCAGAGCAAGACAAGAAATATGGTTGAAGTAAACCTTGACCTTAATAATTTATATAATGTCATTCACTGACATAGACTGACGTTGCATTTATTCAAGAATATATTCAGAATTAATATATGTCTAAAACAAATGTATAGCTAACAAATGGTGTCAACTATGTTTTTGATCTATTATTATATACAAAATGTACTTTCCTCTATTTTTAATTTGTATATATGGATAATAGTTTAATAATTGTTTGCATATTTAAGCGATTATTATAGTATTATCACTTAATTATATAATTGTGTCCTATTTTGAAGTATATTTCTGTCAAGTTTCAAAGAAAAATGATTTAGTTGACCTAGGGGCCGGGACATATAACATTTTTCATATAAACATAATAAAAGTGGAAATAATATATTTAATTTGTTCCTATAAAAAATGCAAAAATTAGTAAACTTCTTTGATATATATATAGACATATCTATAGAACACACAAAATAATGTTGAATAAAATAGAAATGCTAGTTGCATGCTGATAAGAAAAACTCGGGGGGTCATGTCACTTGGAATGACGAGCAGGCGCTTTCCATCCTATTCGCATAATCGTTGCCATCTTTCATCAAAAGGTGAACATAATAAATGAGGCACAGATCACATCAATGTATAAGACGAATTCAGAGCCGACCACAGAGGTAAATAATAAAGATGAACATGAAGGAAGTTAATAAACCACATTGAACTATATTGAAAGTTTCCGTAAACTAAATTATTCCTATATATATATATAGAGGAGGATAAAATTTCAACGATAATTTTCTTGTTTATTAGCTAAAATTAACAGTTTATAATCTGTAGAAAATTCATTTGCAGATATTTCCTTTGAAAAGGGGATGCAAATCAAATGTATCCAGATTTATTTATCTAATGCAATGAAAGTTTCTCCAAACATGAATGCTCCATAGTGAATGTTGTGAGATCCACTGACCAAAAACTTTACATACAAACCTGTTAATATAGGGTTAAAATTATTTATATAATAAACTTTATTACTGATAGTTTTCAGAGATATTTAACAAAAATTTGATAAAAACCCAAACAAAGATTAATTTAAATTGACATTTCGACGTATAATACCCAATGTATGACCCCCTCGAAGTGACATGATATGTAATTCTTATCACGGGTCCTGCATTTGATCGTTGCTGTATTTTTACCAAACGTATTTAATTAGTATCCCAATGTTTCTACAAGATTTTATCAATATGAATTTGTCTAAAATTAAATACTGGCTATCATTAATTAATTTATTTAATTTAATATTAAGGATGTATATTTATTTAACTTCTAAAACATGTTCTTAAAGGAAAAATAATGATTTATCATTAGTAATAAAATTAAATGATAAATACATAAAAAGTTTCATTAAAATTGGATTAAAATGAAATTGTGTACTTGCACACTTTCCTTTCGTTCACGTATGATCATAACAATAAATATTTATTCTTCGAGCTATAATATGTAGAATAAACTTTAAAGGATTTTTTTAAAACGAATTACAAACATTTTTCTTCGCGTCAACAACCAGCTTTCACTAAACGGGGACGTCAAATTATATAATGACACGCCAAATTATACTGTGAAGTTTAAATAACAATAAGGAGAAAGGTTATAGGGATGGGACAGGACTCCTAAATTTTAGCGAAAAAGAACGCATTATAATAAAAGGGTCGTCCTATTAGATATTTATCATAAAATATCTATAAGATAATATCACATATTAAATTCTTATTATTATTATCAAATATTTTGAAAATTATAATTATTTTATAAAGGTTAAGTATTTGAGAATTTAATAAGATTTAATAATGGCGATTTGTTTGTAATTTTTTTTGATTCATTTAAATAATTTAAAAAAAAACTACTTTAAATTAGATACAATCTTGTAATATCAATTGGCCAGTGTATTAATAACCTTCGATTGGCCAGTGTATTACCTGGTATATATACCAAATTATAGAATAAACTTGTATAGATTAATATATGATTTTTTGATTTAGTGTAATTTAAATTATTTTAATTAAATAAAATTGGAAACATATTACGAAATCAAATAACAATTCAATTTACCTGTATAACTTCTTGTATTCATTATAACATCAAAAAGAATAAGGTCAAAATATTATCACAGATAGATTTTAACTGCTTTCAAGTGATTCAAGTCCGTATTAATGCAACAGTATTAGAATGTTATGTTTTCTTGGAGGTAAAAAACATCACAGTATCTAATTATATGAATATAAATGTAGGAATTAAATTATTAAACATTGGTTTCTTTGTCCGTTACGCAAATTCGAGGAAGAAATATTTGAGGTAAAAAAATATATCTGGGTTGCGGTTTGCAATAGAGATATTAATACAGAAATAAGAAATACACGCAGACTGCGACTGAGTATAGTCAGAAAATACAATATAGTATAGGTAGATTTATTTCACTGGAGAGAAAACACAATTTGATTGGCTTTTCTGAAGATGAACACTGCCTGATGAATGTTGCAATTAAGAAATTGTGACATCAAGACATTTATAATACATATTACTGTCGATAATTACAGCTATCCGTGCAAGTAACCCCTCTCCCTATAGTATATATCGTATCTATACGTACAGCGGTGATATATTACTATGAATCGATTTAAAAAAACTCGAGAAATGATAGTAAATTGACGCATAGAGTAAATTAAATTCAATGAAAAATAATATAATCAATTTGAAATATATTCTCTTTGAAACAAATAAACATTGTACCTCTTTAAGTGATTTTTCAGAATAAAAAGGGTCCTTTTCAATACCTTTCAAATTACTACTGTTATAGTATATAATTATTTTTAAATATTATGGTTTAATTACGAAAAATATAAGAATAAAAATTCTATTCCAAGATCATATCAAATATTTGATTCATAGAACCGAAATATCTTAGTATTTCAAACTATTTTTATGATTTTATATCGCTAATTTTAAAATAATTTTTATAAGAAATTCGATAACAAATGTCAATTGTTAGGAATGAAAAACGTATAATTTTCGGATTTAAAATAGACTTCTGTTTGTTTATTAATTGAAATAAATATGTCAGTTATAATATATCGTGGATCGATTCTTTAATTAATCAGTATGGGGCATTAAACCTTTTTCTAGGTTTAAGCTTTAGAACTATTATAAAAATGCTGTGCCAAAATTAATTAAAATATTACTTTATTACATTTAATTTTATTATATTAGTATATAATTTATTTTTTAGTTTTAACTTTATATTTTTAAACTATAACTTGAAGTTAGTTAAAACTAGTTGAAGTTCTTAAAGACACGTATTAAAGATTTTACAATATAAACTTTTTAAAAAATCGAAAATAATTTTTTTAATATAGGTATTCAATTATACATATTTCAAAATGTTTTGATAATTTAAAATTTTTCGTTAAAAATTTAATTTGGTTTGTATTGTAGTTTTTTATTAACGGTTAATTTTATCACAGAGAGCAAGTATTTTTATTTTACTTTTATTATTATATGGGTGTAATTCCATTTGACTCAACGTGACCATTTTATCATATATTTTTTTATCATTGTATAATTTTTAAGCGACAATTTATCCTGTATTCAAATTATGTTATATATATCTAACTTATCTCTTAAGATGATTAATATGCAAAGTTTTAAAAAAGTTACAATGATATGGAAAAATTCCAATTTGGAAAAACGTGTGACTCATGTGATATAAATTCAGACATGATATGTGAGCAAACCTACTTCATTCAAAAAACTCTGATTCAATATTTCATCAATGTCCACAATAATTTCACATATGTTTACATAGATATCAACTTTTAAATAGTATTAATTAATCAATTAAGATATTCATAAACTAAGTATGCAATGTATAACTGTTAAGTTCCCTGTGACTCACGTGACGAAAAATTGTGATTAATGTGAAAAAAATAATACTTTTTAAAATTAATTGAAATTGGTATCTTATTATATTAAAACATCAATAATTATTAAATTTAACACCATTATGGTAATAATATACAAAATTCATCATTTTTAGTAATTACACAAATAGTTATTGGGAACATATTATGGAACAATGCAGGTAACAAACTATTATTATAGGTATCTAGGTACATACAAAATAATACAAAGTCTAAGATGTCTAAATGGTCCCTGACAGAAAAAAAATAATATACAATAATACTTTTAGTTAAGATTGAATGAACTAGTACAGTCTATAAGCTGTGATGCCCTCTTCGCCCTCTTCATATGTCAATTCTGTACAATCTTTTAATACAGAAAATGTAAAAGTATCAAACTTCGTTTTTCGCAAAAGTATCCATCAAATTGAAAGTTATCATATACGTTTGCAATTATGCCTATGTATAGCTATAGGGGTAAAAACAGTTACACAGTTCACATATTTAGTATAATCTCCAACCTGAAGATCACGCAATTTTGGCTTATTAATGACAGTATATGATCAAGTTCTTCAGAATTTCTGAAAGTTAAAAGATCATTTAAGGATTCCAATTTTTAGCCATATATAGAAAATAATATTATTTTACCTGTAATTTACTTCCAACAGACTATCCTGTGATGTTCTAACAGCCTCTTCAGAACTTCTGAAAATTAAAATTTATTAAAAAGTTTTTAGTAAAAAAAAAAGATATTTTATATATCATAATTATATTGCTTCATTAATAATAATTTATATCAATTGAAATTTATATTGGATCTCTGCTTTATGTTAAATATTAATGAATTATAATTTTCAAATTTGAAAATATCATCGGTATTACAACATGTTGCTCAAGAATAATATAATAATTGTAACTCTGCTCCAGATGTATAGATCGACTTTTTTAATTAATTCAGTATTTTTAGTATTTGTATAGATTATTAAAAAATAGTCAATGATTAATTTACTATGCGGTTGAGAAACCCACACATTGTACTATTTTATAAAAAAATCTTAAACATTTTTGGATGCACAGAAGCCAATGATGCTTAAGTATAATATATAAATAGAATTTTTGATTAGAATTCTTTTTTGATTCATTCAAAACAAAACATATTGTTTTGCATGAATCAAAAAGGACATTAATAAAGAATCACCTTATATATGTTCCGAAAATATATATTTTTCATAACTAAAACAAATTGCCCATATATATTTTAAATAAATATTGTTTTGTATATATATATATATATAAAGCGCTAAATAATAGCTAGTGTATAAAACATTTTAAAGTTTTAACTTTACAATCTTACGATCAGGTACATTCGTATTTAATAAAAAAGGGAATAATGATTTTTACTTTTAACGAATTAAAATTTAAAAAGAGTAGATAGATAGAGGATCGTATTTGCAAACTGGTAAACAATAAGGCTTACTGTTTAATTATTAAGTGGTTTTTATCTAATCTTTTACAAAGTTAATTTTGAATTATCTTGCTCGTGATTTACAATATAAATTATACGCCACAATTAAAATGTTATAAAAAATACTTTAGCATCTCGAAATGACAGCCGTTTTAAGAATTTTTCTCTGTATATAAGGCAATGTAGCTAGCTATAAGTATGCTTAATTTAATATGACGACAAAACTGAAAAGCAATTAAACTCTATAAATGCAATTAGGTGACCGCATTGATAGACTATTAAATTATTTTGAGGATAAAATAACAGGGAACAGGTTGAAAGGCATTATACTTAAAATCAGGAGTTTCGATTAAATCTAACATTCGCTATTATTTTGTATCAAAAATCATTCAGTATCCTGATACATGCAGAAGAAATTCAAAACCATGGAAGACTACATTTATATCTGCAAATAATATTAACCTTTCGCTCATAGTAAAACGTGGCACCCACGTATTTTTCAGTTGAGTTAAGTTGTGAATAATTTGATAAGCTGTAAAATTTTAATCAAAATGTAATATGCTCGCTAGGGAGTTATTTAGCTACCTTTCTTGTCGTAAAATTATATTGATATAATACTAGTCAATACGATATACTTAAACCTCCCAAAAAATATTGAATCATTTATATTTTTCTTATATATGTCTATAACAGAGTCTCTGAATATTTTAAACCGGAAACGTTATTTTCAGTAATAATGAAATCTGAAAATTTTTGAATAGCTAATCCGATTATAAAAAGTTATCCTAAGATGGAATAGAAATTATATTAGAATATAGAGTGAAATGAAAATAATCATAATTATAGAGAAATATTTAGTCAATCAATAACATTTCAAATTTAAAAATTCTATATTTTCCAATAATTTAGTGTAAAATAAAATCAATAAACAAAAGCGTATTTATTATGAAATAAAATTATATTTAATGATTCTTTATTACTATTTAGTGTGATAAATCTAATAATTACAATAAATCAGTAATCCTTTATTGTACAGTGGTCAAGGAGCTGGATGGAAACAGACTAGCTACCTTCTATAATCTATACACATTGCTCAAATCAAAATAAGCTAAATGATCATGTTAATTGAGACATAATACAACGCTAAGTCTAAATTACAGCCTGTACAATGAATGATTGATTACAACAAGACTTCATAAATCAATCTGTCTAAGAGGTCAAATATGTCAGAAGATAAATTACACCAGGAAATGACCACATAGAATCACGTGTCGGCTTTCAATTGTCCCTCAGATAGAAGCACTTTTTCCCCGGGCTTGAAGGGGGGCAGGCCAGCGTAAGGACAACTAGAGCATCGAAACGCGTCCCCCAGGTAGCACTGCAGAAACAAATGCATAAGATCAGTAATTCGTATTGTTTAAAATATACACACATACAAATATGAATATAATTATGTTGTATTACAATATGATCTAGTCCGGAAACTAAATATATGTAAGAATAAAAGTTGTTTGAATCATAGGTAGCTAGCTATACTTGCTTGATACACTATACAAAGCTTTTAGATATTAATATGATATACAACAAAATGAAATTGTAAAAAAAGCGAAACTAGTTTTAATAAAAAAGATATCTGACACACACAGGGTGGCCACTCTCCTTGACCCAAAAAGTTCCCTGACTCCAATCTCCAGCACGTTGCAGGAGAATGCAGGAGAGAGCATTTCAAGAAAGCATTGTCCAATATTTAGTTGGGCAATAAATACATATTCTACGTAGATTTAAACATGGAAACATTAATAATGTGGAATATACCTATGCTAACATATATTAGGAAATTTCTGAATTAAGGTGGTTGTTGCCAGAGTTAGTATATTAAAACTAATAATTTACAAATTGAAACCTACCTAATGACAGATGGGCATACCTGATGTGCCTATTTCCATGCATTCATATTGAATGGCTTAGCAACGCATAGATAGTGTAATAATAATATATTTTAATAAATAAATATTGGCATATAAATCAGTGATACTAATGTAATCAGTTATATGCCTTACATCTGCATATCCTTGAAAAAATGTAACCTAAGTATATTTAAAACACCAAAACATTCATGCAAATCTGACTCAGATTGAAATATACGGGTAGAAATTGTATATACTGTTTTTATATTTTTCCCTGACTATTTCTAAAATTCCCTGACCAGTGGCCACCCTGACACAATATGACCAGTGGCCACCCTGACACAATAAAACAGGTGGAAAGCTTACATTTCCGCATGCAGAGGTTGCTTTTGGTGCTTCAACTCCAGCCGCTTCCTGTTCCGCAAGTCCACAGGTGCAGTTCTTACAAGCCCGTTTCTTCTTTCCATCTTCAGCGGATGGATCACAACCCCCTGCAACAAAGATGGTCTGGTGATTCTTTAATCTTTATAAAAATGGCAACATTGGTTGATAATCTCTACCTGCTACTTTAAGAGCTGACGCATCCGGCTTCTTTAAATCTTCAGGTTCTAATAGAGTGTCAGTATCAATTAGATCATCTTCAACAATGTCGTCAGCCGCCAGGCTCCATACTTGGTTGCTTGGGATTGTTGCACTTCCATTAGATGTCGCAGTAGCCCAGGGCAATGGTACAGAAGATCCCAGTTGGTATGTGGGTCCTCTAGCACTTATAGACAAACAACCATCTTCCAAGGACTGTATAAGTAAAAGTTAATAGTAGTACCTGTACATATATTATGTAGAAATAATGCTTAAATAATTCATAGGTGAGAATTGCAAATACTCAAATTTCATCTTAATTGAAACAAATAAAAGCATGCACTATGAAATATAAAAGAATTTATTGTTATATAATATATAAATATTATAAAACATGAAAATCACTGAAAATCAATTAAATTTTAAATCAAATATATTTGTAAAAACAAACATATTACTTATGAAAAAGCAAGTAAATAGAAAAAGAAATTCTAAATATGTTGAAAAAATATATTATGTCGATATATACTTACAATTTGAGAGTCCACAAACCCACTTATCACCAAGGATTTTCGCAACACTGACTCCCCTCGCTCCATCTTCTCACGGGCAACAAATCGACCTCCCGGCTGCAAAACACGAATCAACTCTGAGAGTACTGACTGGGACAAGCTGGTGGAGAACTGTGGATAGCCAGCTATGATCCAATGGAACTTGCCGGCGGGGTGTGCTGACAATTCCAGACGTTCCTCATGCTCCAGCTGCACTGAGGCAGCCTTGCCTCGAAGAGTTTCTACCAGAGTAATCAATTGTTGTTCGATAACGGGACTACTGGGCTGTCCGCTCCATAGTAGAAGAACAGTGTCTGTAGACTTAATTTCTGCAAGCCAAGTGGTTTCCTGTGTCATATTTGCTGAAATTTTGAATGTTACTATTGCGAATTATTACATAAAAGTCTCAAAGATTAAGAATAAAAAAGATATTTTAAAGTATAAACAAATGAATCAATGTAATAAACGAATCGTTATATGGTATACCTATACTAGAAGTCAATACAATTTGTAATAGAGAAATGTTAGCGAAATGTATAATAATGTAACAATAATTATACATTCAAAAATGGAAACATCCAATACAATATATCTACAGTTAATTAATAAACAATTGTGTAAAAGATCATTATATCAAAGTACTACACAAGTAGTGAAGAATATTGCAGTTTGAACGGTTGGTTTAAATTTAGATATTGCTAATTAATGTATACTTGTTTGAAAAATATCGTGTATACAATATATTAACCAATTAAAACAAATTATAGGCCACTATTATCAAACAAAGAATATACTTAAAAGAGAATGATCAGTTGAGAAAAAACTAATTAATAAATAGAACTATGTATATTTTAACCAAATTCAATAATTTACAAAATTGAGGTCCGAGATAGCTCGACTGTTTATTGTAATAATAGTAATAATAATAATATGCAACAGTAAAATACAAAGTTCAACCAAGAGACAGTTTCTCTGGTCACTGTGGTATGTGGTGATGTAAGAGAGTGTGAGAAAGGTCAACCAATGACATTTGGCTGAACTCTTAATTATTCTATTTCTTGCTCGACGAATCCTTCTTCTTATTTGAATCACTGGAGGACGAAGGAGCCCCATTGGACGTGGTAGAGCCACTGCTGGCAGCTGCGGCGGACTTCTTCTTCTCATCGCCAGCTCCACTAGTCCTGCTAACTCCACCACCTTCCTCACTCCGTTCAGCGTCGCGATTGGCCAACTTGTTATTGATGAGATCGTGTAGGGCCAGAATACAGCGAATCATGGCGGCCACATAGACAACAAGCATCTGATCGTTGGTCTTAATGTAAGTCGACTTGACCATTTCCTGGAGACTGATGTCGGGCAGAAGATTGAAGATATCCTGGAGGTGGTAGACAATTTGATGATTGACAGGCAGTTTACCAGCAACCACCAAATCTAGATATTCGAAGATCTCAGAGAGTTGTACATGTAGACCATGTAGTCCGCCTAGCTGCCGACTGATGCGTTGTGATAGGGTACCAATGGTGGTATCTTTGATGTCTCTGAAAGAAAAGAAAAAGTAGATTTGTGAGAGTATGAAAGTAAACATAAAATAATCAATGACACGTCAAAACCAAATCACGATTATAATCGAAAACGTTATTGGTTCAAATTTGAAAAATTGCAGTTGAAAAACATGAAACTTATCGAAATTAAATATAGATTGTCAATAAAAATTGGACACCTTATGTTGTAATTACCTTAACAAGTGTTCGACGCCAACCTCTTCAGCCTCCTCGGCGCCAATTTCTGAGGGAAGATGGTCGAAAGTTTTCGAAGTAGGAGTTCCATCCTGATAAAGAAAATAAATGTGACTACATTATTATATTAAAAGTTTAATTGGCAAAGTGCATCTGCATTTCAGTACGCTATTAATAATTATCACAAATTAAATGATTAGTTAAAAAAAACTTTTGTATATTAATATTTACAATCTAGAAGTAAATAGTAATGCAATTGTAAAAATATGAACTATTACTTACATCATGTACTTCTTCTACAGCAATATAAGCCTCTGTGGGCAATCCTTGAATATCACTCAATTTGACATCAACAATAACCAATACTGAGTTTGGGTGATAACGTCTAAATAGTTCATTGATACTGATATCATTCTGAGAGAGTTTTGGCCCTGAGTGATACCACCCCACAATACGCTCTCGAGCTGCAAATTAAATGTTAACAGTTCACGTCGAATGAACAGAATAAATTAGAATATTAAAAAAAGTTTATATGAAGAGTTTATAGATTAATAATCTTACCGTTCACTTTTTTGAACATATTAAACATACATTCGAGGTAGTCATGGTCCAAGAACCAAACACTTTTATCTGTCGGATCTTCCTCGAACGGAACTGGCAAAAAATAGTATTTAGATTATTACAAAATACCACAAACAACAAAGAGTAAATACTTTTCAATGACTCACTTGCAAAACTATTGCTGATATCAAGAATATTGCCTCTCATAGCTCCCAGAAGAACACCCACAACACGCTTTTGAGAGCTCATCACTTTTCCTAAACGAATATAATGATCTACAACACTGAGCAAGACTAGTGGATGCACCACAACCTTTCCGATCTTTGGAGGCTCCACTTTCACAACATCTGTGGAGGGTTCTGTGACAGTCTTCTCGGCAACTTCAGATGTCATCTGAAAATACAAAATTGAAATGTTATTGAACGGTAACTCAGTTAACAAAACTGTTAAAATGTATGTAAGACGTAATCATTATTTAGAACATTATAAATATAACAGACACCTAGTAGAAAAAATGCTCATTTTAGGGCTCATATGCAATTTCTAAAATAAAATTGCAGAATTTTTCCTGAGCCATATTTAACACTTTTTGTCAGTCATTTGACTGTAATTATATATATTTATGAATATATTTTTACAGGCATAGGATTGAGCCATTTTAAAAACCTGGAAGCCGCAAGGGACTATCATGGGAAAATAAATTGTAATTCACACAAAGCATAACCCTCTACAAATTTATAAATCATACCATTTCAAAATTAATGAAATAGCTATAAAATTTCAAAAATCTACATCCAACAAAAAGTCAACCTTTTCAGCCCTGGTTATGTTTTTCCAGTCTGGAAAAAACTTCTCAAAATTTCAGACTTTTTAAGATTCCCATATGAACCCTGTTATTTTAAAAACACTTTAGTTATAGCATTGTTTAGGGACTCGAAATTACAGTAAAAAAAAACTAGCAGACAACAATATCCAGTCATCTCTGGTGCCCATACAGCTTATACTCAAAATCATCCCATCCCAATTGAAATTGTAAAAGCATAGACCCTAGGCCAAGGCCTATCCAGCCCTATATGCATCTAAATAGGCACCAAAATGGTTAAAAAATACCAACCAGTAATACCAGTTTAAAAATATCAGGCAGCAGAGAATTCCTGGCAATTTTTAAGCTCTGTATTAGTGTAAAATGACCAAAAAATCTAAATGTTACTAATTATTAAGAATCATAAAAAAATTTCCCTATACCTAATATAATAAATTCAACACTACAATTTCAAAATATCTGTCAAATAATGACATGTTAAATAATGTTTTAATAAAATAATACAATATAACAGGACATCAAATAATTACAAATAATATTGTTTCATTTGATTAACTAAGCTTAATTATTTAAAGATATATATATAAATAAAGAAATATCAAATAACATTATTAGTTATGTAAATAAAACTGATAAGTATTGTTCTTGGTTCTTTTATACTATTAAATTATTGATAATGATAAAATATATTATTGTAGTACTTAAAATTTAGGATGATACTAAATAAAATTACAACAATTCACTTCAAACATAATTTATGTACTCAACATTTCCAGAATTGCTGAATTTTCAGGACATTGAGGATGCCTGATTATATTTAAAAATATATATGTATGTATATAAATATATGCATATAGCTTTTCATGTATATATAATATACTGATCTCTAATGTATTAATATGTTTTTACACTAATACTATAGGCATGTATGAATGAAGGAAATAAATGAATGTGAAATAAATCAGGCATTTTGTATGGTTTATGATTTAAGAAAGATATAAATTATCAGATCTTATCAAGAAAATAATCCAATATAATAAAAATTAAAACAGAAGTACCAAACTGTTAAATAATGTCATTGGGTTATTTATTTAGCACATTATCCAAGTTCTTTATAAATATTAAACATTATAATCAAACTAAAAAATGTATTTCTATAAATTTGATAATCTAATAAAAAATTTCCCATTAGTTTATATTTGATGGATGGAACCTAATCTGACTATATTAAAGTCTACTTTGATTAATAAAATTTAATTCAAAAAACAATTGAAATATTTAATTAGAAAATTATTCAATTAGAATGCATAGGAAAATATATACATAATTACACAAACTTGTTTGATCTTACTTATAAAGATTATCTGAGTACTTGCCTTCCTTCAAAAAATTCTTACTTGAAATTTAGGAATAGTTTGGATCACTTCAGAATTAGGATATACTTTTCTAATTCCTAACTGGTCAGACTGTTCAGATTGTTTATAACTAGACTACCAGTTTGGAATTTCAATTTTTCATATTACTATTTATCAGATTTCTGACTGGTTGCCTAGTTAGAGTTACTAGTTACAGGCATGTGATTAGTGGTTGGTAAAAAAGTCAGAGATTACCAAAAAATATAAGCCAATTTCAAAATAGACCTAATTAGTCTCCCAAAAAGTTGGAGAAATCACATGCCTGCAGTAAGGAATCTAAAAAAATTATTATTCTTAACTGGTTGAACCTTTTCCTAAAATGCAATTAAGAGTTTTTTTAAATATAAAAAGGTTATAGCTAATAAACATCCCATCCCAAAAACATCCTTGGGATGGGATGGAGTGGTAAGTACTAAATGTCCCAAAATAGGTATTAAACATCCCAACACATCCTAGGGATGTTTATTATAAGTAATAAACATCCACTGGACATGAGTAAAAAACATCCTGCCAAAAAAAATAATAATTTATGAAACAAATTTAAATATCAATGTAAAAAATAATTTAAAACAATTATTAATAATAAACAAATTGATGCACAGTCCAGATCAACCCTCCTCCTTCATTTAAATATCAATGTAAAAAATAATTTAAAACAATTATTAATAATAAACAAATTGATGCACAGTCCGGATCAACCCTCTTCCTTCACCCCCCCTATACCATGGAGTCAGGATCTGACATGCTGATCATGTGCAAAACAGGGTTCAGCATCAGTTCCTTTTCTTCAAAATGGTACAGACCAGTGCTATGTAGCGGGACTCACAGATTAGTTTGCAGGAGAAACAAACACAGCTCCACAACTGCCACTATATCTTAAACTGCATGTATACAGGTATATGCCACCTTTGAAACAGTTTTTTGCATGTATCTCTTCTTTGTATATATGCATAATATCCTTATTATCATGATTTTCCTGTATTAGGGGTTATAGGATGTTTGTTGAAGCTTACTATGGTGCATTATGTGTGAATGGCATGGGTGAGTTTATATGCACATTATTTATGTTATGATAAAGCTGCAAAAAATGGAATTGCAGCTCATCAATGCATATATGGGGCATATATATTAGAGATAAGAGATATTAGGCAAAAGATTTCATGTTCATAACTTAATTGTTATAAAAAATTTTTGTTTTTTATTATTTTTTACCTTGATATTAAGATTAGTTTTATTAATTTTTTATTTTTTGGGAAGGAAGTTTATTATACATCCAGTAGACATTTATTATTCATTTATAATAAACATCCCCTAGAATGTTTTGGGATGTTTAATACCTATTGTTGGGATGTTTAATTTTTACCACTCTATCCCATTATAGGGAAGTTTTTGGGACAAGACATTTGTTACTTATAGCCAGTTAGAAATCTGAAAAATCATTATTCTAAAGTGGTCAGCATAAATAAAATTCTTGATTGCATGCTGGATATGTCTTTTTTAGGCTATATTGAATATTGGACAGAATTAATCAAGTTATATGTTTGAATGTAAGCTTGTAGCTTTTATTTAGTAAAACAAGTGTTTTGTCATAGACATAATAATTGATCACAAATTATATCTGACAATTTATGAATTATGATTTTTGTGATCAGACATGAGAACGGTCTAGAGTGTCTACAGAGGAAATCATTTATGAAGGGCCTAAAACTCCTGCATTTATAAACAGAATATAGGGCCTGCTACAAACTATTTTTTATGGTGGGCACTTTTATATATAAAACAGGGCCCTCAACAAACTATTTTTTATGGGCCTTTATAAAAAAATAATGACCAAAATTAATTCTATTAATTAATTAAAATAAATTCTAATGTATGAGTGATTCTAAATTGGTGGTTAACTGGTCAATAAGATTAGAAAAATAGTGAATAGTTTATTAACTTTGAAAAATCAATTAAATTAGAAAAGACAGAACCAATCTGTATAAAAATATGGCGTATTTAAAAAAAAATGTTAATTTAATACAGCATGTTTGAACGAAATTTGTTATATCAAAACTTTAATTTTATTGAGATATAAACACTAAAAAATATATACAATATTACAATACATTACAGTCAAATTTTATTTTTTGGCTCGAATAATCTTATTACAAAATAAAATTATGTAAATATTTTTACAGGATTATAGCCATTAATATTAAATGCATACCTTAATTCGTACTGCAAATTTCTAAATGATTATAAATTTGTTAAAAATTGTGATTGATCACCAATTTTAAAAAATGGTGCAATTTTGTTATTTATGTTTTTTTAAACAATATTATTAATTTGTTTTATACTAATTTATTAATAATTTTATTATTATTAGTCCGGGTCCATGGATACAAAAATCGTGAAACTTTTTAAATCGCTTTATCCTTCTATATATAAGTCAATTATCATATATTTATCCTTTTAAAAGAGAGAGTCATTTTTGTGTGATTGGCTCACGATTACGTTTTTCTTTAATTTTGTGTTTTAATAAATTAAATAATTTGCGTACTGATTGTCAGCTTAAAATGTTTGCGCAGATTTATAGAAAATAATGTCATCAGCTAGTAGGTATATAGAAATCTTTTTAAAAATTAAATGAGTTTAAATTTATATAAAAAAAGTATATAAGTCAATATATTAAACGTTTAATTGAAGCAATTAAATATTTTTAACCATTTAAGTATTTTTATGTCTCGATACAATTAAATATGTAATTAAATATATAGAATAAATAAATATAAAAAATAAATATATTATATACATTTTGTATTAATTGTATTGTTTTTATACAATTTTAGTGTTGTTTGATTTTTTAGAACCGGTATTTTAAATAACAGTCAGCATAAAAAATTTGGGGCTGTTCAAAAATTCCGTCTCTTTTTAATTTTGTTCTTTTCAGCTCATCTAGTTATAATTAGACCTGACTGCTAGTGGAACATTTTCTGCCGATTTTTTAATTTCATTCCATAAGGCGATTACCTAACTTTGGTATTTGGATTTTCGTAAATTAGGCTAGGTAAGCATTGCAGTATGCTTTAAAAAGGTCTGAGTATAACTGTTGAAAATCAGATATTATTTCGAATAATTTGTGAATCCGCATGAACTGTAAATTCAATTAATTTAAACGAAACAATGCGCCGCTTTAAAAATAAAGTAAAAATATTACAACAGAGTTATGTTTCCCTATGCAAATTTTACAGGAATGTTTTGTGACGTCACAATTTTGGAAACCCCCTCTACCCCTCCATCACGCTAATTGTCGATGACATTTTTGTGGTAACAAATTACTTCGAACATTTCAATTTTTAATCCGAATATAATTTCATATACTATTTGTTCATAATTTATTGAATTCTAATAATTGGTTTAATTATATTCAAATCGAATTTCTATGTCTATCCATAAAGAACATGATTCAGTGAAATCACAGATATTTGTTTGGGTAAAACGACTTATGCCCACCCCTGTATATAGTAAGAATAATAATATGTGTTTTTGTAAAAAAATCTTTCATGAAAATTTAAATTACTAAATTTACTGAAGAATTAATTTCAAATGAAAAAAAATTACAAATCAGAAGTTTAAAAATATTATCTATATTCCAATATTAATATAAAAATTTTGCTGCCATTTTTAATACAATACAATATACAATATACAATATACAATATAATACAATACAATAAAATAAAATAAAATAAAATACTACATAATACTACATAATACTACATTACAACAAAGTTTTTGAAATATTCGATAAAATATATTGGTAGAATACCGGGTAGTCAAAAAGTCCTTGCAATTAGATTGGAAATTATATTATTATAATGTGAATAGTTATGCAGGAATTTATTGATTTATAGGAAACATACACGTGTGTATAAGCACTGTTAAATAAACATAATTTACATTACTGGTCATTTGAAAATCTAAATGTTCCCCTTATACAAACAAAAGTTGCGGAACAAGGTCCTTAACTTATTGGGCTTTGGTTTAAGCAGGGGACTTGTTTGTTTCAATGTTCAGGAAGGTCTATGAATACTTTAGATACAGGAACAATGTTATTTTTCGCAAGTAATACCACATTTTACACGATATTTCAGCAAGAAGTCGATTATTCAGCTGTTTTCAAAATATTGTTCTTCAGCATTCGAAGATTGGGTCAAAAGAATTGATCAGTTTATTTTGACAAATGGTTCCATTTTGAAATAATTTCTAATACATTGTTATTCAGACTTAACTATATTGGAATTAAATTGCATAGTATATCTGTCGCATATACTATGCAATTGTTATAATTTGGTATAATATTCTTATGATATAATTCCCAATTCCAACTTCAAGGACTTTTTGTCTACCCGGTATAACAAGTAAAAAACATTGAAAAATTATATTTTTGAATATTAGTTAAATTACAGTCGAATTTCACCTCAATCTCAAGTTACCTCTACTGCCAGTACAGGTATATTATTCATATATATTGTATAGAATAAATAGAATTTAATTTAATAACAGTATATATATAGCAAAGGAATACACTAAAGACGATTTTTTAAATACTGCAGTTTAAACTATAATTTTATTGTTGAAAGCGGGAATATTTATTTCAAAATTTATTTGATACGACAACAACAAAAGGATGTTATTCTGTCTGATAAATATGTCCCTATAAAAATGATTTTGGGATTCAAATTTATAATGTCTAACCTCACCGATACTGGTTGAAAATGTAAACTATTTTACATTATTTAAAAATAAAAACAAATTTTTAAGATTTTAGAAAGACATTTTTTTTATGAATATATTTTTTAAATTTCAAAACATTTAATCGAAAACAATTCTTGTATTATTATTATATACATATTGAGTAATATAAATTAAAACATAAATTTTGTCAGTTTTTTAAAACTATAAGAAAAAAGATGAATTAATTGTATGTAATAAATATTTTTGGATAGATATAATTAGGAAATGTTCACATTTTATATGGGTATATTCGGTCGTCTTCTGTGTTGCAAAGGTTGGGTTTCGAAGCATTGAAGAGCATTTTGTTTGAAATATTTGAATTAAATTTTAATATACGTTTAAAGTACATGATAGGTTAGATGACTGATATCATAGAAACAATTATCTGAAATGAAAGGATTCATGAAAGAAATCCTATAATTGAGAAAGTTTAGGGAACAAAATAAAAATCTTTTCCTGTTTGATCGAAAATTGAAATATGTAATTTTTACCTTGAGATTTATTGCAAAATTATAAAGTAAAGTCGTTCTTATTTTTATTTTTATTATTCTTTTTCTTGTTTCCAACTGTTTAGTTAATAATCTGCTATGGTATAATATTTAATGGTTTCAACTAATTTTTCGCAAGGAATCTCCTTATATATCGAAACTTATCTCTTTATTTCAGCAAATATTGTTTATTTCTGTTAATAAAGTTGTTTATCAAACATCAACATTAATGACCATTATAGAAAAAATTTAGACAACACAATTTGTAGGTGTCGTATCCATTGAAAATTATTTAAAATTTATGTTTAATTATTTAATTAAAATTCGCTCTCAAAGTTCAATATACCTTAAAGACGACAGTACTACATAACGGTAAAGTGGATTATTTTAGAACAAATACAATTCAATTTTTTGAAGAGTCATGCTACCCATACATATATTCTATTTATTCCGTAAAAATACATGTAAACGCATTTTGAAACTTTATTATTGTAAAACTTCGAGATTTTTATATGGCACAGTTATGAATAGTAAACAATAGTTACCAACACTAATACATTAAATAATAATATAAGGTAGGTTATAATCTCTATTAATCTTAAGTTTGATTAAGTTTGATTAAGTTTGATTAATTATTCTATCATTTTAATAATGAATGATAAATCTGCATATAAACATTTTTCCTGGGTTTGAAATTATTATACAAACTATATCAAATTAATTTTGCTATTTGTGAATTCTAAATTTGTGAATAATTATATTTTAAATAGTTAATATATTTAATCAAAAATTTATAATTTAAAATGTACAATTAGAATAGAATATATAATTAACTATATTTAAAAGATAGGGAATTCACAATTAGGGAATATTAATTTGATATATACAATTTACACAGAAAATCAACCTTACTTATTATTCCTTAGTTATTCTAGAAATTTTACAATTATTACAAATAAATTATTGTCTAGAGTAAATTTCCTTTGATAAGTTTAATATAGGGGACTGGATGTCTTTTTAATTTATTATGGGATAAAAAACATTTGGTTTCGACATTGGTTTTGTTTACTTTTTACCAGACAGTCGCTTATAATAATAATTAATCAATCTGTTCAATAACAGTTAGTGTTTTCTATTTATATTTTTCAGGAAGGAATGAATTGCGATTGAACATTTCCGTTAAAAATGTGAAGTCTAATAATTAGAGGTAGTAGGAATAACTTATACGGCAATAAATATGTCCGATATATGATTTTAAAACTGGAAAACGAATCGTCGATATAATCCCTTTAAATAGAATTTGAATTGTGTGGGAAGAAAATATTTCAAAGGGCACCGAATTGATATTTTAAATAGGTTTAGATTCGATTCTTCAATTTAAACTTAAAATTTGCAGTTTTGTAAATTTTGTGTCATTTTCGGATTTCAAGAAGGTATAACGCTTTTACGTCCATGAAACTACACATGTGATATTTAAAAGCAAAATTTTATATGAAAATTTTGATATTTGCTATTTTTTATATTAATGTGATAAAATGATATAATATTTATTAACTCAATTTTAATTATATTTGAAAATTTTACATTGTGAGGTAAAGAAGAACAAAATGGTCAAATGCGTAAAATAAAGGTTATTTTAGGAAATATTTTCGGTTTCAACGTATTACGTTGTATTGTATTGTATGATGTTGTATTCAATTGTATTCTATTTATAGAGTTTATATATGCATTCATTATATATTTAATCAACTAAAATAATTATGAAGGATCTGAATATATTTATATATCAAATCTATACAATTGAAATAAAGCTTTTATAATGTGATGGCGATATGGATTACAGAAACCTGTTTAATTATTGTTGCGTCAACAATATATGGCAACATGTAGCAATATTCAATGAAGAAAGCGGTGAGTTATCAACACTAATACATTAGATAATAATATTACGTATAGGTAATCTCTATATCAAAATAGTGTGAACTATATAAGTGTATAAAAATAATGATTTAACATAATCAATCATTAATTTTGTAATAATCAAAATGTATCAAAAAATTATTAATTTACTTTATATATTATCTCTTTCTTTACTTAAATATAATATCTTATAACTTAAATATTATTTTTTTATCTATAATTCTTGTAAATACGCAGTTATTCATTAAAATTATTAATACACATTTAAGATTTAGAAAAGGCTGATAATAAATAATATATATAAATTAATTAATATTTCATACACATCTATGCCGATCATTATATAAAATAATTAAACAAAATTGAAGTTCAATGTTGAATTAAAATTTGGAAGCATTTCTTTGCCATTAAAAAGTATAAATTAGCACAGTTTATTAAATTAAAAAAATAAACCAATCATAAATCTATCACTACGCATCATAAAATTATAATGAACTATGTACTATTTAACACACTTTCTTTTGGCGCCGGTCTTAAAAGGGCAAATCCACCTTTGTGTAAATCACTTAGGAATATGCCTCTGATATATTTAAATGTAAAACTTTGAAGATACTATGATTCTTGGCAGAGATAGGTAGCTACTATAATGACACATATATTATATTGATTGCAACTATAAGCACTCAACACTATTTTGGCATACGAGGACCTCTCTAGGCTCACATTTAAACAATGGATAACAGAAACCGACATTAGAGAATCTCTAGTGAACCATAAAAATGATTAACACTTGAAATGTTTGAGGTCCAGCGATGAACTAATTAAAGAACTGACAACAAACAATAAAACTGTAAGATGAGGGGAAGATGTTCTTTTTAACAATATAAATATATGTAATCTACCTATAGGCACGAAACCTCCACATAATTCTTTATTTATCTTAGTCAAACGATAATTGGTCTGTAAAGCATAGTATCTATATGCTGTCTATTGCAATACGTCAGAATAACACTTGCTGGCAAAGGTTGGCTACTTACAATGTTACCTCCGAATCAGGTAACTCTCTCTCTGACACTAATCTCTCTCATACTCTAATAATATCTATCTTCTTTCTCTTTAGTCTTTTCAGCTCTGTCGGGAAAATGTTTGCTTGTTTCTTGCTCGCTCATCGGTAGCTTTTTGTCTTAAATATTCATCTTCTTCGTTTATATAACTTGAAAAATTTTTGCAAGGTAGACTAAAAGCCTATATCTTCAACCTTTTTTTCGTGCCAACATTAAATATTGAAAGTTTTACAATCTATGCGATTCACCAGTGGATTAATTATCATTCCTGGATATTTTAATTATTATTTCTGATTTGCATATATTCACAATTGGAAGATTTATAAATATTCGTGTATAGGTAGTGGATGGCAACTTAAAATGTAAGTGCATTTGTTAATACTTATAGAAATACAAAGTTTATATATAGTTATATTACTTTTGTGATAATTATTTTGATGCTATAATATTTAGAAATCGTCTAGATAGGCAAACCAAAAATAACATTATTAACCAAGACTTATATAATTTAATGGAAGAAAATAAATAAAATGTATAATAACATCCAGAATTTTTCAATTTGTATAGGTGAACTCTTAATCTTTTATAAATATACATAATATATTAATAATACTTTTATGAAATATAATTGCGAGTGAGGTCAAAAATGTTTATATTTAATTGGATATAATTCCTTGTATATTTTACGAGTCAATAAATTATATAATAATCTGTTTAAAATATCTTTATTAAAAATTTGTACCACTTAGTTAAAATTTTTTAATAATTCTTTTGAACTGTAATAAAATAAATATCGGAAATAGTTAAACGTTACTTATATCGTTATTCTAATAATTAGAAAATCAAAATATAATTCACTGAAAATAATTAATTTATATTAATGAATCGTGAAATTAAAAGAACGGAATGTATTTCGTATATATATTACGTGAATATATTTCGTGTAGAAAGTTTTATTCAAAATATATAGATTATTGCATGCTCTTTTGTTTATATAGCGGGTTCATTGAATGTAGTTTTCCACTCTAGATAATAATTGATTTATTGATTGATATTGTACGTTATATAATATGTAGGTTTTTGTTTAACTACACGTTTTACTATACTTATCTCAATAACTTTACATTAATAATACTAAATTAATAATACCAAATTTAATTTAATAATATAAATTGCTTCCAAAAGATTGTTCAATAAAAATTATATCGATAAAATTACCATTTAAATAGAAAATGTTGTCACTATAGTTTTAAATATAATCCATTGTTTTATATACAGAAAGATAATATACAATCTTTAACATTAGTCCTATACTAATACCTCGTGATTCTTCATTTTTAATTCGAATAAAAATAGAACCCTCTAATTTAGTTTTATTGAAAATTAATGTCAGTATATATAACCAGCTAAATTTCGGGTCGTCTCATTTACACCTAACCACCAAGATTTGTGTAATATTAATATCTTCTTATGACACTTGACTTGACAATCAAAGATCTTCTTATCGCATGTAAACACTGCGAAAAAAAAGATTGTTATAATTATGTTTGTTCGAAGTTGTGCAATGGTTTCCTCTAGATTTAATTAAAATCTAATTTTGTATATCTACACATTTAAAGATATATATAGAAGTCGCTTTATATCTGTGTCAGCTATATAATGTTAAATCTGTGTGATTTAGATTGCAACTATATGTAATTCTGTTTGATTCGGGGTATAGCTAGCAGCTGTTATTCAATTTTTACTTTTCAAAACAATTTTTAAATTTTATTCAGCTGATCGAATGTTCAGACGATATATTGGAATGGATATTTAAATATTGATATTGTTTTAAAGTGTTAAAGCTCTTTCTGTAAGGATCGTTGATGTGTACATATACAATTTTAGATTAATTTTTGTTTTTAAATTCAAAATATTGGTAGGTTTAGTCTTTTTATTAACAGTTTAATTTAATATGATAATTTAGGTATCAAGCAAGATTGAACATTCAGGATAAATACGACATTAGAAAAAAATAGTCTCTATATAAAAAAACATCCATACTTACACCAAAAAGAGATTAACACGAACAATTAATTTGGATCCCTGTTTAAAATATAAATCTGACCTCAATTTCCAGTTCCCATTTTCTCACCTTGTTATGACAATTTCTAAACCATATATACATTTTTTGGGAATTGGAGCTTTGTGTAATAATCAGTTGTCGGCAAAATCTAAAAATATATATTAAAAATGTGTTATGTGTTCTTTAAGAATACGATTAGATGTGGTGTAAGTAAATGGATATGGACTTAAATTAATTTGTACGTTTATTTATTTATCTTTGCTTAGAATTTTTCCTTCTAAATTAAATTGATTAATTTACTTAGTTTCAAATCAATATTGATTATTTTGATAAATATAAGTATACTAGTATCCAAGTATAGGAACTCTATAATTAAGGAGAATTTAAATTCCATGAGAGCTAAGCGAACGAGTTAAAGTTTACCAGTATTATATAGCTTACTTCAACAATCTATAGAGCGGTTTAATATGTCATACCGCCACCTATTTCTGTGCAAATAATTTTTTTGCAGTTTCTGCAGTTGGGGCACAAATTTTCAGACCCCATGAACCCATTTTTATCGGCCCCGGACCATATGTAACGTAAACTCATATAATCTATGCAAGAAAAACTTTTTATCGCAAATTTATATGATGCATTTTGGATGCATAACATATATTACCAATAGATAGAAAAATGCATATAAACTATCTGAATAGGTTAAAAGACTAGAAAATGTTCAGAAAACACTCAATGGTCAAAAAGTGATATTTTGGCACTAAGTCATCACTTTATGACCATTGAGTGATTTTCGAACATTTTATGAACATTTTACCTATCTTTGGTCATCTTTGTATCTATTGGTGAACAGATATAGAGTCTTAGATGCTTCCTTTTAAGATATTCACTAATTTTTATTGATCTGTTCATTTTTTAGATAAATGTCTATGACCTCATACATGGACATTTTTTCAAAAAAATAATGATGTATTTAGATACTTTATATACATGTTTCTATCTATTGGTAATATGTTTTATGGATCCAAAATGCACCATAAAGCAGTTAACTTTTTATCTTTCTTAGATTAGGAATTTACGTTACATATGGTCCTTGCCGATAAAAATGTGATCCATGGGTCTGAGAATTTGTATCCCACGATTCTATAGATACTACTAATGAAATTAATTATGCATAATTACCTATATCATAATATCATTATATCCAATTATATCATAATATATGTGGCATATATTTCCATTCTATTATACACTCAAAGCCAACATTCTATACACTCAAACTCTACATAAATAGGCGTTTTCTATTGTTCATTTTATCAAAAAACTAAAAAAATTCTCATATAAGTACTTTTGGCTGGGATAATATGACTTCAACACACATTCTGCAAACATTCAATTCTTATTAGAATGGCAAAACAGGTAAAACAAACATCATGTTAATTGGATTTCAACTCTTAAAAACTGAGTTTTATTTGTAAACTTTAATTAAGGCTGCAAGTAAAGGAAATACAATATCGTTAATTTTTTTACAATTTGAAAATATACTTAAATGGTGGATGTATTCGTTAACGATAAAATAGGAAAAGTATATACATATATATATATATTTGTGCAAGTGTCAATAATTAAAAATAAATTATATGTTGTGTATTATTCTTAATGTATTGCAGTTTGTATATTCCGGTATAACAAATAGGGTGGTACAATGCAACTATGTACCAATATTATAGTTATATACCTATATTGATTATTAACTAAAATGAAATTTACGCTACCTAGGTTTTATAAAATATTAATGAATTAGTTATGTATTTATAGTAGCATTTTGTTGTAACATTTTAAACGACTTCTAATCTTTTATCGATCGAATAAAATTTTAACAAGCTGATCTAGGTTTCAATATCTAAGACATGAACTAAAATGGAATAAATGTGTTTTACTTTTTACCAACAAAATCTGTCACTAAAACAAATTTCGTTTTTAAAAGGGTCATTATTTCATTTTTCAATTCAATGAAGTATTTTCATTTTTCATTAAACAAGCACCTCTTTATTTTTAACTGTGAACATTTAAATGAAAATGACATCATTAAAGGTATAATTATAATTCCTAAACAACCCCTTTTTGAAATAATGTTTCCAAACTTGATATATTATTTGAAATAATTTAAATAATTGTATTCATTTATAATAACATAAAATATATAATTTTACCTCAATATAAATAATACATGACTGATATATATATACTTTTTCTATATATCCGCAATTTAGTAAAACTAAATAATGAAATAAATAGCAAAATATTGTTGATTATAAGCTGGGAGATTTAAGGATTGGTCTACCCAATTAAACCGCAACTTAAGAGATAAATTTATGTTGCATACTAATTGTATAATAAAAGGAAATTTTTAGCTAAGATTTGTTTATAACTGAGACAATTACTTACATTCATCGTTGTTAATAATTGATTAGCTGTTTTACTGTGGAAGTTAAAATGCAAAGAGCATATCATGCAGTGAGGTGTGTCTCAAGATAATTACAATAGAACGTTTACATATTATGATTTGCACCTCATGCTTTAAGAGTTACCAACCAGAAAATCTTTGTTTTTCATCAATTGTCAGGAAATTAAAAGTAGATCAATAAAATATTTTATTATATAGGTATTCAATTGAATTATTTCAGTATTAACCTATAAGTTCCCTTTTTATATACCTAATAGTTGTATTTTATAAATGACAAATACCTTGGTTTGGGAACAATATTTGAATAAAAATAAATTAATAAAAATTTTTCCGGCCTTATATAGTTATAACATTTTTCATAATGTATAAATAACATTTTCAAATTACAATGATTGTATTGAAGTTTAATTTTATAAGAAAAGATTCATTCAAGATAAAATATTAAAACTTATATATATAATAAGCCGGCCGAGATGTACATTAATAAAGGTACAACCTAAAATACATTAACTATAAAATAAAAGACTTAATTATATACTAGAGTGTTGTAATTTTATTCAGAGAAAGATTTATTTAATACTTTTATTGTATCTAACTGTATACTTTTAGTTAAGAAAATTTATGTAAAGTGTATGAAAATAATTAAAATTAACTGTATCAACTAAAATGTTTTAAATGTTTTCAACTAAATATTTTTAAATGTTTTATTAATAGTTATTTAATAGTTAGGGAGCATTAAACATCGTCCTGCTACATATTCCAGCTAATTATTAATAGACAATAGGGTCATTTGTACCTACCTCAGGAATATATACATACCTATTATAGGGACAAGCCAATGTGTGAATATTTAATTGAAATTGCTGCCAATCGTCCCATTGTTCTCAACAGCAAAGGCAGCACTTGATGTTGTTATGGATGAGTGCGAACTGAGTATGATGCAGAGGGGGCCACCCACAAGTGAAAACAGCAGTTACTTTACACACGTGAAGACTGTGTGTAGCTACAGAGTTAACTAACCGTTGTACATTCCACTACAATTAGGCAACAGCATTATACCAACGTGCTGAAAAGAATTGCCACACAGTTCGTTATAATTAACTAATTACCCAATACAAGCAATAGAAATTATGCATCAACAAACCCTGTCATCTAGTACACCTCGTGTACTTCTGGTTCTTCAAAGAGCCAATTTATCGATTATTCACTTGCTAATGATACTATAAAAAGTGTTTTGATTTGTTTTTGATTGAATAATATTTATATATTATTACCAAATTCAGCACGATTGACTTAACATTTAATAAAAGTAAATATGATTATTAAATATCAATGAAATTGTTTACAATATTGGATTACAACAGTTAAAAAATAGTTATGTATTTATTAATATATTAGATAATGCAATAATTAAATTTTAAAAATATTCTAGTTTATTAAATTTAAACAAAATTAGAAATTCTTTAAAAATATGGCTTTCATTGTCGCAAAAAATATAATAAGGATTCAATAATTAGTCATATTGTTTAATTTTTTATTAAGGAATTTTTAAATAAAGTAAAAATATTTTAGAATGCATTTTTGCTTTAACAAAAAGTTTACATTTAACAATATGTTGTTGCTATTTTTCTCATAAAAAAAGATAATATAGGCTACATCGAAAGTAATGCGCGTTTGTGACATAAGCATAACAAATCTTTATTATGAAAACAAGACATCATAAATGAGATAATACAGAGAATAACAGACTGTTGTCATAAGTAAACATGGTCAGTGTACATAGATCCCTTGTGTGTGAATGATTTTTAGCATTTTATTAAAGTTCGTCTAAAGTGCTGTCTACAATCGCTGAGCGGTAAATGTAGGCGAAGTATCTTCTAGAAATTGCTGAACTTCTTCATGTGACTCAAAATGTATTCTAAGCGCTTCCAGTCTTGAAATATATATGAGTCGCTGAGGTTGACATCTGGCGAGTATGTGGAGGCTCATACATTAGTCTGATGTTTATGTCATGAATTTCTATTAATTTGCATTGTCTATGTCATGTTACAAACACGCATTAATTTCAATGTAGCCTATAATGAGGAAAACTTGAAAAAATTAATTCCAAAACAATATTTACAAATAATTTTTTATTTTACTAAATTTTAAAATAAGCACATTTAAACATAAATACATTACTTAGAACAAATAAATTACATCGAACGATTGAAATAGAAAAATAAACATCAACTTAAAAATAAAATTTTAAATATAAAGAAAATATAAAGAAAAAATTGTTATCTAACAAAATAAGAATGACAAAAAAATAGTTCATCTAAACTTCTTTAAGAAGGACACACACATGAATAATTATTAATAGAAATCAGAATATTATTATAATGAAAACATAGATGCACATATTTTTCTACTAAAGCTTACGCATCAAATATAACTTCATGTTTTATGTACATGTAATTTCTTTGTACTTATACAAACCTATTCATATAAAAAACAATATTATAAGTATCTATAGCATTAGAGATAAGAAAAATCGCAGCTGTGTTCAAACTCGAGACACCCCTTTGAGTTAGATGCATGTTCTTATCTTTGAGTTGCTTCATTTAACTACCAGTCTTTCTTATTTTGTGAATAAATTGTAATAATCAATATTTTTAATTGTACAATGGGGCAATGTTTGTTCCAGATTATTTCTGACAATAATAAATCTAATGGTTTTAAAAGAAACTTATACTGTCCAAAAATAAGGCTAAACAATATAATTGTTTTAACTATTTCATAATATTGAAGACAATATTTAATCATTGATTATAATCAATACAATTTTTAATATTCCACTTTTGGATTTTATATAACCGTACAAAATTTAATTCCTATGAATTATTAAAAGTATGTGTCGAAGTTTTCTAGTCTATACCAAAAATAACTAAAAATACATTTAATGGTGTATTTACTGCATTCAATCTGAATTAAAATTACATTTCTTTATTTTTTTAAATTCCATTTTTTTAAAAATGGACAATTAAACTAAGAAACAATATGACTTTATTTGTTGGTTAAATGAGACCATACAAATATCACAAAATTTAAATAATTGAAAACTACAATATTTTTGATTTCTTATTATTTTTAATTTGAGAATTCAGTGATGTGAAATCAATATTATTAAATCAAAAATATACATAAATTAAACATTAATGATTATTATACTATAGCATACATGGCGTAGATACAATACAATTTGGCTAAAGCATATTTGTTGATATTATTTATTAAAATGATAATTCTACCAAATTGGATAAAATAATGTCTCGTGCAGATATTTTACAAATATTGACTCCTTTTCATTCTAACATTTTTCTTTTTCTTTTTCCTGTTTCTTTGTTCAGTAATTCTATAACTCTGTTTCTTTGTATTCGATTTCAAGAGATTAATGCGACTGTAAAGACAATGCAATAGACACCAATAAGAAATTGACTCTGAAGTACCACCTCCCCAGTAGAATATTTAAAACAACACTTTGTATTCTTATTATACACGCCAAACAATTGTGTACATTTTTTTAAAAGGTAAAATTGAACTGTAGTCGATTATTTTTATAGTAATTACTTTCTAAGAAAATTATATCAATAAAAAACAGGTTATATATTCTAGTAGAAATCTATACGAGCATTTTTATTTTTTTGTGAATTTCTCCATATAATGTTTTTTTCTTCATAAAATCGAATTTATTGCAAATATTCTATTTTTGGTTTTGTTGGATAATTTCATTTTTTTCTGGAGAATTTTCAAAAACAAAGACAATGATATAATTTGTTATTTGACAGGTTATAGCTCACGATACACTTCCTATAACTGTCAGATTTCTTGAACATATTTTTTAAAACCCTAACAATGATAAGCAGTTTCGGAAAATAAAACGAACTGAATAAGAAACCTGTGTGAAAGTGAAGAAGTGAAAATGGTTGATTTTGTTTTTAAATTTTACGTAGGTAGACTGTTGGTTATTTTTTTTGTATGTGTGTATATATATAGTAAAGCAAATTTATTCTTTATAGCAAAACATGTAAATTTACTAAATAATAATTGGATTAATATTGTATAAATTAATGATTTTAATAAACTTATATTAAAGTTGGGTGATGTATGTATATTTTATACGATAAAAAGATCAAATAAATTAATTGGGCAATTATAAAAAGTAAATAACAGTTGCAAACAAAATGTAAGATTGATTTTTTTTAATAATGTCACGTACCAAATTCAATTTCATTATATCTCAGATATATTATTTCCAAGCATTATACATAATTGCATCGATTAACAAAAATCGAAATTAAATTTTTTATAAATATTATTTGTAAAATCAAATCAAATAGCTAAATTATATTAACTACTAATTACACTAATTCAATTAATTCACTATGAATAAATAAATCCGTTTACTATATTGAAAAGTATATTATTCTAAATTGAATTGTTGTTAATTAAAATTCGTTTTAAAATGTAAATTAATATTTACAAAATTTTTATAATGATTATTAAATATTCTAACTAATGTAGAAGTTTTCTTTCGACATATATAAATGGTTACATTTATTATGCTTACCTGAAAGTTAAAATAAATGATAATTTATTTTTTGACATTCGACTTTATTAATAGAATGGAATTTGAGATCAGATTATATCCGTTTAAATATCTTCGATATAAAAAAAAATTAAAGTTGATTGAAATCGGTGCTTTTCATATTGAAAGAAATAGTAAAAATTAAAATTTACATTCTTTTGTTTATATTCCTTTTGATTACAGCTACAATTGTTTTGAAATAAACTAAATAAATTATGTTTTATGAATATTATTATATAAAACCGTGTATAAGCAAGAAAGACGAAATTTACTTCAGAAAAATTCACCATTATTCTTTTTTGTTCATTTTTCAAAACATATTAAATTTTAATGAAAAAAGATTTCAAATATTACAATAATACAAAAAGTGTTGCAACGTCATCCATGAGATTGATCAAATAAAATATATTTATGTTATTTTGGAGACTTATCCATGGAATTGAACTTATCGCATTTTGAGCATGACAACTAGGGAATAAAGGTATTGGAAAGAAATATTTACAAAATGAAAGCGATGCATTATTCATTAGGAAAGCAATTAAAGCACAATTAATCCTAATCTTCTTTGGATGGACTTAATGCATATTAAACCAAATATACACAGTTCCCTTCAACTGATTTATGTACAAGCATCTGATTTAATTGAAACACCATATTAAAAATATTAAATGCAAAGAGAAGTTAATTGATTTGTCCAATTGAAATGATTAATTAAAAGTATATTTATTTAGAGTTTTAGAGTTTTATCGTGTTTAATTTGTAAATAATTTAAGAGTGCACAATTTTAGGAATTGTATCTTTTTATACACTTTTATGGAATATTAATTTAAAAGCTAAATACATTAACGGAAGTCACTAATTAACACATTTATAAAATGGAAAAATTATGTTACAATGTAATAAATCGATAAACATGTTGAAAATAATGCAAATTTTTGGAGTTTCTAATTTATGAATTCTATTTTTTTAAATTTAAATTTACATCGATTATTGGTAACACTATAAATTTTAAAAAGGAGTATAGGTACAACAAACCTTTATATATTTCAGATTAATGATACGTAATATAACAAAATTTTATTCAAATTGAAATAGTGTATCATTTAATAATAATATCATCCTCGCTCCGATAATCAATTATGCTTTCATCCGAAAAATTAATTTGTAAATTATCCTTTCCATCGTTCGAACATTATCATCTTGTCTACTCAATTATAAGAATACTGACGAATTATTAAAAATTAAAAGAAGATCTCTTATCTAAACAAGCACATTTATAGCAATATGGAAATTAATGGATAATAAAAAACCCACACAGACTGTAAATGTAGCATGAATCTTATGCATTTTCGTTAATTTCAAATAGCTCGCAATCAAGTGTTTCAATTATTATTTCGCAAATAAATGAGATTTAAATTAAGGTTTCTATTTCTCAGCAAATGCAGATAACAATTTGTTTACAGAAAATATAGTTATACAATAAGTATTGAAGAGAGTAAACTATTTAGTCGTCGTAATACAACCTTCTGAATAATTTCCGTAATATAAGGTGACTCTACTTTTGCAGCTAATCAATTTTCTATAGACTTTTTATATAAAATAAAATATATGACCTAAGCATAAATCAGACAAATCAAAATGATATTAAACACAGTTGACATTGAGTTAAGTCAGTGTAGACAGACGTTTCTTTAGGAAAAGAAATTTCAAATCAGTTTCATGCTGCTAAAAAATAGGTCGCTTTTAGAAATTGTGTTATCGAAAATACACGAAAAACACTAGTCCGAAATATATTGCACAATTATAATTTTTTTTAAAATTATTAAAAACAGATATGGTGTTATAAAAAAATATTATTCCATTTGAGCACAACCCTTTACTGAACAGATCGTTGCAGAAGTAAACAAATATGAAGCATATAAAAAAACGATTTGCATTTATTTCTTTGACGAGAAATTATATTTTTTTATTAAAAATAATTATTTATCTAGTTTAAAAAAAATATTTCTCACCATGTCAGTTGTTTTTCTGTTTATGCAACATTTCTTTACCGTCATGTAAAATTCTTTGTTAAATTCTATTCTGATAACTATTCTATCTGTATAATAAACTGTATTAGTAAATATCCGAAACTTTTATTTCTTTTGTTGTAGGTATTTTATACTTGATCAAGCACCTTCCATCTTTATCAATGAAATTCTTTTACTACCTGGGAAATAAAGTCAGAATCTTTTCCACCAAAACAATACAACTGTCAATAATTTGAGTGTGAATTTATTTCCAAAAAGGCCTCCATGACCTCGTTTTATAAGTTATGCCAATGTGCCCCGATTCGTCGAAGGAGGCCGGAACGTCATGGCGACTTGGGCAACGAATCTGACTGCTGCTCGACTCATCATCTTAACAGTGGTACTAACGACGGTCACCACGGCAACCACTTGGGGAAGCCCTATTCCCCCTTATCGGTCAAGTCGGGTACCATCTCGATCTCTCTTGATGATGACTCCGGGCTAACCAAAGGAGGCGGCACTCCCTCAGTTCGGAATAACACCGCTGGTTGCAACCACCACCAGCAGACTGGGGTCTCCCTAGCTTCCTCGCCCAAATGGAAGTTTTGGGAAAAACGGAAACCTAATCAACATTATCCCATGGAGTTGTGTGACAAGACAGCGGTAAAAACCTTCAAGGACGCCAGTACAAGCACGGATCCTCGGACGGACATTATTATAAAGAATCAAGGATGTTCCGTAAGAATTTGGATTTTAATTGTCTTTGCTAAATCATTAAAAAATAATCCCTATGAAATATCATTATGCTACGGTGGTATTATTTAAATTACTATATATTACTAAAAGTTAAAAATACAAAAAAACTATTTATCTTTATATAAATTAGATTCACATTTTTAAAATAACTTGCACTGTATGTTTAGCTTACTAATGTCAAATATTCTGCCACTAATATCCATATACACTTCTTCAAATGGGTTAAGCTAATTCTTAAAAATATACCTTTAGAGAAATAGTACAGCCTTATGATTTTGCGAGTAAAACAAAAAAATTCTTTTACTAAACAGCTGTTATTTCATACAGTTGCTGACATTATCTACACATATTACCCAGAGATATTCTAATTTACATTATCGGCATCTTATATACCATTTAAAGCCAACGTTTATTCAGGATGAACCAAAAGTAGACGAGCGTAAAGGAAAACGTGATATATATTCTTCGAACTGTATACAAAACAATATAAAACAACTTGTACATGTATCGTCATTAAAAGTGTTAACAAATATTCGATTATATACATCATTGAAATCGTAATTAACTTCATTAGATTGGGAAACTACTACGCTTTATCGTAAGACAGCTTCTGATATAAAAACTGGCAAATCAAAAACGTATTAAATTGACTTAAAAAAAAATTATGCAAAAAACATTTATTGTTATTAATATAGCATACATGCGACAATAAGGGCTCATAATATGAGCAAATATATTTATTGACCGAGCTGGTCTACTTCACAGCTGCCCATCTAGATAATTATTATTACGATATCAATGATTAGGAAGGATATATATTGATTAATTAAAAAATGATCCGAGATTGATAAATTGAAATAATTTAAGAAAAATTCATGGAGTAGACTGAAATACGCCGGATACTCATTAGATTTGCATTCTTCTTCGGCGGAAGTGGTTTTAGTTATAGTTGACAAGGGCGGGATCACACAGGTTGATCACACAGGAAATGGGATGGGAGTATGGGTTATATTATGCTATACTCTGGTAGTGTGATGTTTCGTTATTTAATGTTATTCTTTTCTCAACACTTTGATAAACTTTTTAGCATAATTGTGAAATACTTTAATAATAGCATCTAAAGAAAAAATAAATGAAAGGAATTATATATCATAAAATAATTTTGAAGATTATAATTATTCATTTCAATAAATGTTGAAAAAAAGAAAATTGGGTACCACAAAACTACAAAACCAATACGACATAATAAAATTAAAATATCCTATTAAATAATAATTGCCATTTATAGTGGACATGTGGAAATTTAATAAACAGTTATATCCATTTTCTTTTTTAATTTTATTTGATATTAATAATTTTATTTAGTCACAGTATATGTATAACATAAATTTTAATCTTAATATTCTACTAAATTTCCTCTATAAATTGCATTTATCATTTAATAAGGTATTATAATTATAGTCTATGTAGTATTGATGTAGCCTTTGTAGTCTATGTAATCTTCTAGTCACCCAAAAAAGTTCCCTTCTTAAAAGTATAGGCACCAATAACGTGCCCTCCTCCCCACCCACACCCCGGGATCCGGCACTCATGATTTAAAATGTGTAACTAATTCACTCTGTATCGTAAAATGGCACAATTTTATTACTGACCTCATTTTAAAGTGAGATAAACGCGTAATATTAATGTGGTTTATAATAAAAATTTTAAGGAATTTTATATAATTTAAAATTTATTAAAATTATTTATTAAAATTTAATTTAAAATTTAATTTATGTAGTGAAAATGATATTTACAAGCAACAATTAAACCTTGAAATATTAAAACCTTATCTATCATTCCATTTTAAAAATTATTATCGTATTAATGTTTTTACGATTTTGTGTACGATGGGACGACTTTTTATTGGAGCATATATTGTGGTACAAAAAGATTCTTAAATCGTTAAAATATGAATTATTTCATATATTCCTAAAAAATTGATTATTGTTTATTACACATATAATATCTAAAATAAACTAAATACGTCATTTTTATGAATTTAATTGAAAATAACTCAAAATATTAAAAAAATTTGTGACGTTTAAAAAAGGAGGATTTTTTATTTATAAATTTATTTTTTGGTTTATAAAACAATTTTTTAAGCAAAATGAAATTAACTGATACACTATGTTTAATTTTTTTAATTTTATATTTTTTTAGATATAATAAGTTGTTTTGAATTATTTAGTGTTAAAACTCCAAAATATCTACTGGTACAATTTGTTTGAAAATATCTATAATTATAAAAAATTCTATATAATTATTTATTAATAAGTAGTTTCTTTCTTGAAAAATTGGTTTGGAATTTAATTTTATTATCTAAAGAGGAAAGAAAATTTTATTGTTGTTAAGGTGTATTCTAAATTTCTACATTTCTTATGTATACTAAAACGAATACCGCAAAGTAAATTTATTTCCAATTTTCATTTAAAAAAATTTTTACAAAAAGTAGAATTAAATTATTTTGAACGATAAAATTTTATCACTATCTTCTGGGCAACAGGGGCACCATTTTAAATTATAATATAATTAATTTCCTTCCACAAATAGATATCATAATCAAATCGTGGGAGGTTAATTCAATGCTTTTTTTGGCCTATATATTAAACAAAACAGTATATTAAAAATATAAAATATTTATATTTTTGAAATAAATAATTAAAATTTAAAAACAAGCTATACCTTTTCTAAAATTAATGTTTGAAATTAATCAACGAACGATTTTTTTAAAAAATAGAGAGTTTAAATCATGAAAGTCTTTCCAATGTTTATTAATATTTTATCTAGATATAACTGAATATTGAATAAATGTTAACATATTTTATGAATATGTCAACATAAAACCATTTACATAATATGTTTGCTATTGATGTGGCCGTTTTTATATCGATTTGCCAATCTAGTGAAGTTGATTACGATATCATTGCTTAAAACAAATTGTTTTATTCTCAAATGGAGTAAATAAATCAAGTGTATTCCATGTTGGGCTTTTGAGGTAATTACATTATTGAATGGACAAAAACCATACAAAACAACAAATATGTTGACTATAACGTATTTTAAAAAAACTAATAAAATTAAACAACTGTTATATAATTTAAAATAAACATTTCAATATGCATTAAAATGCAGGAAAGGCTTCTTTTATTATATATTTCAAATAATCGTCTCAAATATGGTATCGGATTTAGTTTTTGTTGGCAACATAAAGGACTGCTTGACGACTACTTTAAAATTCACTTTTTGATATTTTAATAATTTAAGAATAAATAAAACTAAAAACAAGATATCATAAATTAAAGTCTAGTTTTAATCTTTATAATTGAGAAATAATTATTTTGCAGTTATAATATTTAAAACAAAATTGATCTACTTATATATCTTTTTATTAATTATACTACTAAAAATAATTAATTTTTATTTTAGTATAAAAGACAATAACTTTTGTTGTGTGCCATATTTGTGATATTAACATTTTAGTACTTATAGATATGAATGGATCTCTAATCCTATTCACATAATATTTCTAAGCATTATCCGTCAATTACAGCCAAGAATAAAACCACTGAAAGCTCTTAAGTATAAGTAACTATTATAGTCTGATGAACTTTTTATAACACAACTGTATGTCTTTAAATTGTTAAATTTTTCTTTTATTTTCTGCAAAGTCATAGCGAAAAGACGATATTCTGCTCCAAACAGAAACAGACTGTATAAATAAATAATTTCGGAATTTTTTTTAAAGTTTCGAAGTCGCATGCTTTTGCTTCTAGTCAGGAAGGGGATCTTTACTAAATAATAATTCTTTTAATGCATATGTTTTTGCAGAAAAATAAGCTTTTCAACACGTCTCTATACTATATTAAAATGAATTTTAAAAAATTTTTAAAACTGAAAAATTTAGATTTGAGTCTATTGAAATAGTTTTAAATTAGATACTATACATTAATATGAAAAATTAAATCTTTAAAAATCACATCTTTTTATTTAAAAAATAATATTCGAAGACTTATTAACTTCAATAAAATTATTATATATTTAATGGATGAATGTTTAATATTTAATATTTAATATTTAATATTTAATAACACCCGATTTCAGAAGAAAAAAATTAAAATTAATATTGATTTGACATTTTATACATTATAAAAAGC
>JAUZNC010057181.1:0-13192 GCA_034780395.1 Vannuccia rotundouncinata | reverse complement strand
TGTGGCAACATATAACAATTTGCTTACGATATGATTACATTTATCGACTTAATATTACATAATAATATTGATCAATAAATACAAATACATTATTGTAAATGAAATTGTTAATCATGTATATCACATTTAAATACTTTTTTTTAATTGAATAGCTAATTGTTGTATGTGAAACGTATATTTAAAACTCTACTTGTATAACAGTAAACGAGGGCAACCAATTCATATTATTTTTAATAACCAGCGATTCAAGCTATTTTAACTTATTATATTAGATAAAATATAGTTAAATAATATTTAGTTAAAAACATATTTAAATTTGATTAGGTAACAAAAAATACATTAAAAAAAGTAAACAAGTTCACAAACTTAATATCGACTTAATATTACATATTTATATATTAATCAATATATGTTTTCATCTCAATTATCCACATTTAGAAAAAGATTGTGTTTTTCCATTTACTGTTAACGGAATAATATTCAATAAATGTACTAATAGTACAAAAAAGGCTCCATGGTGCTCATTAGTTAAAAACTATAATCATAAAAGCGGAAAATGGGTCTACTGTGATGACTGTAAGTAAATATCAAATGTATGTTCTCGTAATTTGTAATACTTTTATGTACAATTGTTTCATATTAATGTATGTCAACATAAATATGCTAACGATATCATTCAAATTACGAATATTAAGCACGTGCTTCATCAAGATGGACTATGGGAGGTTTTATGATTTATTATCACTATAAAAATAAGATAGTTAACGCATTTACACCTTTCTTTTTTCCTAGTATACACAACATATAATTTGAGTAAATCTGAAAATGTTCGCTTTTTAATTATCTTTTTGATCAAAAAAGATTAAATTTATTTCCTGATAGTTAGATATTTGAATTACATGTTTATAGTGTATCTTTTTTTTCAGTAAGCCTGCGAAAAGGTGAGTTCAAAATATAATAATAATAATGGTTATGCATTTGTATATAATACAATACGAAATGAAAATACATTGACTGCAGCGCTGAAAAGAAAACACAAAATGTATCTATGTTGAGTTAAAAAGTAAACACACGTGTCTTAAGTTTTTCCTTAAAACGAGAGATCTCATTTATTTGGCGTAAGGATGATGGAAGCGAGTTCCATAGTTGTGGTGCAGCATTAGAAAAGGCGCGATCCCCAGTTCGACGGGTTGCAAGAACAGACACTATCTGCAGAACGGGGGCTGATGATTGTCTAGTTATCTGTTCACTAACCTTCAGACGTAACATTTTTCAATGTATATTGGTGATGTCTTCTGAATTGCATCATGGGTTAAGAATAAAATATTAAATTCAATACGTTTTTTCACTGGTAGCCAATGAAGGGCTTTTAGAAGAGGAGTATTGTGTGTTTTTTCAAGGGCTTCTTGTGACCAGACGTGCGGCGGCGTTCTGTATTCTTTGTAGTTTGGATATGTTAGTGGGAGACTGGTTGGCCAGCAGAGAATTACAAAAGTCAAGACGTGAAAACACAGTCCGGAAAAAAACATGATTTGCAAAGGATAGTTATTTGAGAATTGAAGGAGAGAGTCGGATCAAACATGACTCCAAGATTACGAGCTTCGCTGACTGGTGAAACCAATATACCATTCATAAGAAGTACAATCGGAAGATCTGCTAGAGAGCGCCGAGTATGGATTAGTAGGTTAGTTTTAGAAGCATTAAGCATAAGTTTGACATCCACATGTATATCTCTTCCAAACAATTATCAATATTTCCCAATGATAGTTCAGCATGATCTAGCTTAAGTCAAATGTGAGTGTCATTGGCATAAAGGAGGTATTTGATGTCATATGAAGATATATTTTTTCAAGCGGTGTAGTGTAAGCAGTGAATAGGAGCGGACCAAATACGCTGCCTTGGGGAACACCAATAGAGAGAGTGCTTTCGCGAATCACTTTTGTTAGAATAGACTTGAACTCACGGTCGGAGAGGTACTTTAAGATCCAATTCAATACATTACTTTGGATGCCAAACTATTCCTTCAGAGTTAACATGAGGATGTTATGATCGATAGTATCAAAAGATGCGGATAAGTCAAGAAGTACCAGTGGTACTATGTTGTTACAGTTTAAATTCACAAGAATATCATCCGTAACATGTAGAAGAGCGGATTCAACACTATGGCCAGTACGATAAGCTGATTGATGACCACAATACAGATTGTGGTTTTTCACTTGCGCATGTAATTGAGATGCAGCAACACGCTCAATAGTTTTTCCAAAGAACTGCAAATTCGAGACTGGTTTGTATTTTTAGAAAATATCGGCGTCAAGATTAGCTTGTTCTAGAAGTGGCGAAATAGCGGCTAGTTTGTACCTCTTGGAAAAGGATTCTCATTGAAAGATTGGTTTGTAATATTGGTAATAGATGGTATTAGTTGCTGATATGATGCTTTAAATAAATATCGCGATAGTGGGTCTACCCTCGATGCTTTAATAGTGGAGTTAAAAATTATCTTTCCAATATCATGTTCAGATACATGTTGAAAACTATCAAAAACTGGAGGTGGAATATCAGGAGTTGGTCGCGTCACTTCAACAGAAAGTAGATCAGATCGAATATTTTCAATTTTCGAAATAAAATATACAGCAAGATATTTAATTAGCTGGATCAACGAATTCCGGGAATGGAGGTGAAGTTGATGATGTATTAGAAAGCATGTCTTTCACAGTTGAAAAAAGTAAATGTGAATTGATGACACCTAAATCAGGGTTGATTTTCGAAGAGAAATAGTCTTTCTAAAATATAAGTTCGAATTACAAAATGAAAGTGTAATTAATAATGTTTAATGATATTGATTAAGTGCTTAAACAATTATATACTATCTGTTAACTGTGTATATAAATATCATTAAAACTGTATTTCTCAATTGAATCAGACAGAATTGTGTAAAAAAACTTTATTGGGTGTATAAAATAGTTATAAAAAACTAATTTTATTAAAAACATCAAAAGGGTATCCAATACTTTAAAAAATCTTTCTAACTTTTGTAAGACTAGATAAAGTGTTTTTTGATTAGTAGACAGTTTGTTAGCACGGAGAGATTTGGGGAAAATGTATCTTGTTTTCCGAGGCAAAGGTCATAAGTGTCAAATAAGGTGTCATAATTTTTTAATAAGCAATTTTTTAATGAATATAAAAGTATTGTGATAATTGTAAATACATTAAAAATTTATTATTTGGTAATTTGTAAATTATTATGAATGTTTGTTTAATACAAAGTTATTTTAAATAATGGAATCACAATTTTGTTTTTGTCACCGTTCTATAACTATATAATTATATCATGTGGCGTCCTCTGACTGGTCGAGAGCATTCCCACTCTATCAACGTTTGAATTTGTGATTGGAATAGATTTGTTCGTACGCAAACACAATTCTTTATTTTTTGGACAATGTATCATTATGTTACGACGAATACAAATACATTATAACGAATTTAGTTTGTAAGCAGGTACCTATAGCATCGCATACAAACCTTTTAATTAAACCTTAAACCTGGTAATCTTTTTATTATTTAAATATTAGCTTTAATATTGTCATGCATCATTGATATTTAGAATCTATTATTAACTTTATTTATGAAATTAAATATTCAATAAATGTGAAGGAAATTAATTAATATAATATTTAACAGTTTTAACTTTGTTATATTATATTAAGGTTAGTTAAAATACACATTTATAAATAAATCATACAATTTTTTTTTAATATGTAAACCTTTCCAGAAATTCGTTGTTTTTGTAATTATCATACCCATATTCAGAGAAAGTAAACCTTACGTAAACCCTAAGTAAAGTAAGTAAAAAAAGTACAATACTTACAGGGTAACATATTGTTATTTTATTTGCAGAAAAAGTTTACGTTTATTGGCAACAAGAGCATAAAAGAATTAAATATGAAGTAAAAGACATATCGAAGGGTAAGTAACACATTGTATCCTCACCAAAACACAAAATAAATAAAAAAAATTATTTAGGATCATAATTTATTTCTTACAACATGGTTACATTTATCCACTTAAAATTAAATATTAATATGTATCAATATATTTGTTTATTTATTGATCTACTTGTATATTACTATTTATTCCAATCACCTAGCAAGGTGTGTTCCCCCATATACTCTTGACGGAAAAACATTCAGTAATTGTACTGAAGATCTTCCAGAATGGTGCCCCTTAGCAACAATTTATTTAGACAACGGAATATGGGTTATCTGCGATGACTGTAAGAGAATACCAAATTTCTGTTTTTTTACTTTGTATATATTTATATAGCTACGTATAAATATTTTATATAACTACGTATTAATATTTTTGTTTATTAAACCTTCAACAAATGAAATTGACAATTAAACCCATAGAAATGGATAATAGTTATCCATTACTAAAGTTAATCCAGTCAGTGTTAACTATTTAAATATTGCTATTTAGTTTAAAAGATCAGTGTTATGATTTTAACAGTTCAAGTAGTCAGTTATATAGTCAGATATTATTCAGAAAATTTTATTTTACAATCGAATCAATCGAAGTAATTATAAAGCTGACAAGATGAAGAACATATACCAATTTACTTACACTGTGAACACATTTATCGATTCATTTTTAATATTTGTCAATACATTTGTCTCATTTCTATTTATAAACATTTAGCGTTGACGGGAAAACCTTCAATACATGTACTAATTATGCTAGAGATGGCTCATGCTGTTCTTTAGTTAACAACTTTAATTTTAAAAGCGGAAAATGGGTCAATTTTAATGACTGTAATTTTGTTTTGATAATTAGTAAATATGTAGATGTAAATTTTTTTAAATAATGAAGTTATTTAAAATTATTGAGCAATTGCGTATTTAAAGATCACCGCAATTTAAATGTATTAGTTGTTATTCAACAGTAATATTAAATCTAATCATTATATATAACAAACTATCATTCATAAAGTGATTACATGTTGTATAGGTATTTTCAAATCATAAAAAATGTATAAACGTAAGACTATATAAAAAAATAAGACAATATAGTAAAACATATAAGAATAACGCAAACTAATGTACTCATACATATTGATAACAAAATATAATTTGAATAATGTTATGTTTTAGTTTGATTCAAATATATGTAACAATTTTAACCAATTAAAAATGTGAACATAATCATACTTTCTTTTAACAACAATGTCATTCAAATTACGAATATTTAGCAAGTGCTGCATCAAGATTTACATTTGACAAAAAATATGATAATATGTTAATTCGATTTTTCTGTAACTATTTAAAGTATTAAAGTATTTTCCATATTTTTATCCTTGGCATGGTAAGACAATCTAGAATTTGAGTTGATATATGTTATTTCTAACAAAATAATGCTTGTGGCACTAAAAAATACGATTTCGACGATAATAGTGTAATTATTTATCTTCGTACTGTCCAACGAATCTAATGAAATTTCCGTTTGCTTACAATTAATAAGACAAGTTTTGATATGGAAACTTTTTGATTGTAGAGGAAATAATAATCAAAGTACATTTAAAATGTCTCATTATGTAGATAAATGTATTACCATGTTAATGTTTCTCTTTTTAAGTGTCCAAAGTCCAGAAACCAACAGGTTAGTTCAAAATAAATATTTGGATAACATGGTTTGCAAATGGAAAACGAAATCTGTTCATTCTCTTTAGTAATAAATTATCATTCTGAATGTTTTGCTTAAAAGCGTTGCATATTTTTTTTCAAATCAAAACATGTAAAAGTGAAACAGGTTAATCAAAACAGAAATGTGTATAAATGAATATATAAAACAATGTAAGATTAATTAATAATTATTACAAATAAGAATAAGTTTTGTTTTGTTTTATTTAAATTTTTGAAATGGTTTACCAAAATTAAAATGTAATCATAATCGTACTTCCATTCAACAACATTATTCAAATTAAGAATATAATGCACGTGCTCCATCAAAATGTACTATATGAGCTTAATATGAAAATATAATACAATTTTATTAAAACTAACAAAAAATAACTCATATTTCCGACCTTTATTTGTTTTCATAGTATACACATTATAGACATTGAGTAGATCTTTATTATCTCTGACAAAATAAATCTTTGAAATGTCCTCATTGTTTTAAATAAATAAATATAAATATACTGACTACATATAAACACATTTATTCTATTTTTTTTATTATTGTATCACAATTTTCAAATTACAAATAATCATATCTGCTGACCGATACAAATAAATTATAAAAAAAATAAATTCTTTATCAGGTATAATATAGTCAGCACATTTAAATTTGTAAAAATTATAAAGCAAATTTTTGTATGTGAAAGATTTTCATTCCTTAAATTTTAATTTGATAGCGTCATACATTTAGGTTTAATTTTTTTTAACTGTATTTACTTAATTAAATATTTAATAAATATGAAGGTAATTAATGAAGTTTTATAATATTAATATTTACATTTTTAAATTGAAGTTGATCTGCCATCTCCGAAGATAAACTAAATCATTCTTGAAACATAATATGTCTAAATATGTCAAGAGACGATGTAAAAAATCACGCTCATAATGTTCCGATCAAAAAATACAATTTGCTATATAAGAAAGAATGTCAAGGTGGAAACAGAATACGAAAATTAAATCTTAGTTTTACATTAATTGAGCTTTATGATTATATATCTTCATCGCTATCCGAATAGTACATTTAAGAGTAAATATAAACTATATCCGACGTTACAGTCACATTTTTTTATGTAGGCTTTTCAATTAAAAGTATAAACATTTATGCAGGAATATGGGGAATTCCGAAACATTGACCTACATCTATATTTTTAGGAAACACAATAGATTTAAAAATATAGTTACAATTATTCTATGAAACAGGAAACATAGTAAAGATTTACTACAATTAGTTAATTCTGACGTCTTATTTTTTTTAAATGTTGTGAAAAATAATAATTGTAAAATTGTAACTACAAATCTGCACTTGTGTAATACAACAATTCTAGAAGTGTAGCCTACTTAAACAAGATGAAGAACATATAACCATTTACTTACGATGTGAATACATTTATCGATTTATTTATTTGATATTTGTTAATTTACATTTTTCTCATTTCTTCTCATCAACATTTAGAGGATAAATGTGTTTTTCAATTTAGCGTGACTGGAAAACGTTCAAAAGATGTACTAATTATGCTAGAGATGGTTCATGCTGTTCCTTAGTTAACAACCTTTATTTTAAAATCGTAAAATCCGTATATTGCAATGACTGTAATTCTATTTTGATAATTATTAAATATGCTGATGTAAACTTGATTACAACAATTATGGTATTACAAATTATTGAATAGCAATTGCGTATTTGAAGAATATGTTTATATTATTTAAAAAAATATTAGTTGTTATTCAAAATGAATATTAAATCTGATCATTATATATAACAAACTATCATTCATAAAGTGATTACATGTTGTATAGCTATTTTCAAATCATACAAAATGTATAAAGTTAAAACTGTAATAGTCATAAAACTCATACAATAAGCCTATAAAGAATAACATTAAGAATTACGTAAAATAATGTATTTATACATATTGATACCAAATATAATTTGAATACTGTAATATTTTATTTTGATTTAAATATATGAAATTGTTTTAATAAATAAAAAATGTAAACATAATCATACTTCAATTTAACAACAATGTCATTTAAATTACGAATATTAAGCACGTGCCCCATCAAGTTTTACATTTAAAAAAAATATATGATAATATGTTAATTCGATTTGTCTGTAACTATTAAAAAGTATTAAATAAAGTATTTTCCATATTTTTATCCTTGACATGGTAAGCCAATATAGAATTTGAGTTGATATAGAACCCTAACAAAATAATGTTTGTCGCACTAAATAAATACGATTTTGACGATAATAGTGTAAAAATTTATCTTCGTAATGTCCAACGAATATAATAAGATTTCCGTTTGTTATGTAAACTTTTTGTAGAGGAAATTTTAATCAAATTACATTTAGAATGTCTCATTATTTAGATAAATGTATTACAATTTTAATGTTTCTTTTTTTAAGTTCCCGAAGTCCAGAATCTAACAGGTTAGTTCAAAATAAATATTCGGATAACATGGTTTGCAAACTGAAAACCAAATCTGTTAATTCTCTTTAATAATAAATTATTTTTCTCAAAGTTTTGCTTAAAAGCATTATATATTTTTTTCAAATCAAAACATGTACAGACAATGAAATGTGATATAGTAAAAAAAACTCATGCAATAATCTTATATATATATAAAAAACAATGTAAGAATAATATCCAATTAATTAATAATTATTACAAATGAAAATATGTTTTTGTTTTGTTTAAATTTTTGTAATGGTTTTCTAAAATTTATACGAAAACATTGTCATATTTCCATTTAGCAACATTATTCAAATTAAGAATATAATGCACGGGCTCCATCAAAATGTACTATATGAGCTTAATATGGAAATATAATACAATTTTATTATAACTAACAAACATTAACTCATATTTCCGACCTTTATTTGTTTTCATAGTATACACATTGCATAAATTTATACTCTAGAACAAAACAAAAAACTTTGAAATGTTCTCATTGTTTTGAATAAATAAATATAAATATACTGACTACATGTAAACATGTTAACACATTTATCCTATTTTTTATTATTGGTTCACAATTTTCAAATCACAAAAAATCATATCTGCTGACCGATTTGTCTGTAACAATTAAAAAGTATTCAAGTATTTTCCATATTTTTATCCTTGGCATGGTAAGCCAATCTAGAATATGAGTTGATATATGTTAATTTCTAACAAAATAATGCTTGTGGCACTAAATAAATACGATGTCGACGATAATAGTGTAAATATTTATCTTAGTACTTTCCAAACGAATCTAATTAAATTTCCGTTTGATTACATTTAATAAGACAAGTTTTTATATGTAAAATTTTTGATTGTAAAGAAAATTGTAATTAAAGTACATTTAAATGTCTCAATATGTTGATAAATGTATTACAATGTTAATGTTTCTGTTTAAGTTCCCGAAGCTCAGAATCTAACAGGTAAGTTCAAAATTAATATTCGGATTACATAGTCTGCAAAATGAAAGCCAAATCTGTTAATTCTCTTTAGTAATAAACTATTATTCTCAAATTTTGCTTAAAAGCGTTGCATATTTTTTTCAAATCAAAACATGTACAGACAAGAAAATGCGATATTGTAAAAAAAATCATGCAATAAGCTTATATATATAACAATGTAATAATAACATCCATTAAATTAATAATTTTTACAAATAAAAATATGTTTTGTTTTTTTAATTTTTTTAAGGATTTACCAAAATTAAAATGTAAACATAATCTTACTTCCATTCAACAACAATTTTCAAATTAAGAATATAATGCACGTGCTCCATCAAAAATGTACTATATGAACTTAATTTGAAAATATAATACAATTTTATTATAACTAACAAAATGTAACTCATATTTCCGACCTTTATTTGTTTTTATAGTATACACATTATAAAATTTTAGTATATTATTTTAATCTATAATAAAATAAAGCTATGAAATGTCCTCAATGTTGTTGCATAAATAAATATAAATATACTGACAACATGTAAGCATGTAAACAAATTTCTCCTATTTTTTATTCCTGTATCACAATTTTTATATTACAAAAAATCATATCTGCCGACCGATACAAATAAATTATAAAAAAAAATTCTTCATCAGGTCCCTTTAAATTTGTATAAGTTATAAAGCAAATTTTTGTATGTTAAAGATTTTTATTCCTTAAATTTCAATTTTGATAACGTAATACATTTAGGTTGAATTTATTATGAACTGTATTTATCAAATTTAATATTTTTTATAAATATGAAGGTAATTTATTAAGTGATATAATTTATTAATATGTACATTTTTAAATTGAAGTTGATCAACCCTCTCCAAAGATAAACTAAATCATTCTTGAAGCATTATATGTCTAAATTTGTCGAGATACGATGTAAAAAATCACGCACATAATGTTCTGATTAAAAAATACAATTTGCTATATAAGAAAGAATGTCAAGGTGGAAACAGAATACGAAAATTAAATCTTAGTTTTGCATAAAGTTGAGCTTTATGATTATCTATCTTCATCGCTATCCGAATAGTAAATTTAAGAGTAAATATAAAATATATCCGACATTACAGTCAAATCTATCTATGTAAGCTTTTCAATTAAAAGTGTCACAATTTATGCAGGAATATGTGGAATGCAGAAACATTGATCTACATCTTTATTTTTAGGAAACACAATAGATTAAAACATACATTTACAATTATTCTATGAAACAGACACCTAGTATAGATTTATTCCAATTAATTGTAAAACAATTATTTAATTTTGACGTCTTATTTTTAGTAAGTGTCGTGAAACAGAATATATTTAGTAAAATTGTAACTACAAGTCTGCACTTGTGTAATACAACAATTCTAGAAGTGAAGCTTACTTAACCAAGATGAAGAACATATAACCATTTACTTACGATGTGAATACATTTATCGATTCATTATTTGAGTTTCTCAATACATTTTTATCATTTCAATTTATCCACATTTAGAGGAAAAATGTGTTTTCCAAGTTAGCGTTGACGGGAACACCTTCAATAGATGTACTAATTATGCTAGAGATGACTCATGCTGTTCCTTAGTTAACAACTTTATTTTAAAAGCGCAAAATGGGTCTATTGTAATGACTGTAATTCTGTTTTGATAATTATAAAATATGCTGATGTAAAATTGTTTACAAGAATTAAGTTATACAAAATATTGAATACCAATTGCGTATTTAAATGATATGTTTCTATTATTTAAAAAATATGTTCACCGCAATTTAAATTTATTACTTGTTATTTAAAATGAATATTAAATCTGATCATTATATATAACAAGCTATCATTCATAAAGTGATTACGTGTTGTATAGCTATTTTCAAATCATACAAACAAATGTATTAACGTAAGACTGTTATAGTCATAAAATATAGTAGTCATATAGTCATAAGCCTATATAGAAAAACATATAAGAATAACGTAAAATAATGTATTCATACATATTGATAACAAATATAATTTGAATAATGTAATATGTTAGTTTGATTCAAATATATGAACATTTTTTTACAAATAGAAAATGTGAACATAATCATACTTCCATTTAACAACAATGTCATTCAAATTACGAATATTAAGCACGTGCTCCATCAAGATTTACATTTGAAAAAATATATGATAATATGTTAATTCAATTTGTCTGTAACTATCATTAACAGTAACTAGTATGAACATATCATTTGCATGGTAAGCCAATCTAGAATTTGAGTTGATATATGTTATCACTAAATAAATACGATGTCGACGATAATAGTGTAAATATTTATATTGGTACTGTCTAACAAATCTAATTAATTTCCGTTTGCTTTCATTTAATAAGACAAGTTTTTATATGTTAAGTTTTTGTTTGAAAAGGAACTTTTAATCAAAGTACATTTTAAACGTCCCCATTTTTAGATAAATGTATTACAAATGTAATGTTTCTTTTTAAGTTCCCGAAGTCCGGCATCCAACAGGTTAGTTCAAAATAAATATTCGGATAACATGGTTTGCAAAATGAAAACGAAATCTGTTAATTCTCTTTAGTAATATACTATCAACAACTATCATTCTCAAATTTTGCTTAAAAGTGTTGCATAATATTTTCAAATCAAAACATGTACAGACAAGGAAATGGGATATAGTCAAACAAATCATGCAATAATCTTATATATATAACACAATGTAAGAATAATATCCATTAAATTAATCTTTTTTAATTTAAATTTTAGAAATGGTTTACCAAAATTAATATGTAAACATAGTCATACAATATAAGCACGTGCTCCATCAACATGTACTATAATATGAGCTTAATGTGAAATTATAATACATTTTTATTATAATTAACAAAAATTAACTTACATTTCCGACCTTTATTTGTTTTCATATGCAGATTATAGATTATAGAAATTGAGTATATCCTTATACTCTCTAACAATATAAAGCTTTGACATGTTCTCATTGTTGTTGCATAAATGAATAAATATAATGTCTACTATTTTTGATTGTTAAAAGGGTTATTTGATACAAATTTAATTATAATTTTTTAAAGGTTAGATATTTCTAATACAATTTTTTAATTTAATTTTTCAATTTTCAGTAAGCCCCCAAAAAAAAGGTTAGTTCAAAATATAAACTCGGTTTACAAAAATTATAAACATTACATGATTATTGTATAATTATATTGACTAATCGTTTTATAATAATAATAATAATAATAATAAATGTATATTTGGGGAATTCAAATGTACAAATGGGAATCGTGCACATTGGACAAAAAGGCAGTAGGTAGGAAGGAAAGTAGAAAAACATGACTATAGTATATTAGAAGGTATATAAGTATAGAAATTATGTAATAAAGGTGATAGTGTGACATAATGATGGTAAAAAACAATAACATAGAAAACACTAATAGACGAACGAAGGAAGTGCGACACAAGGTGAATTAGTAGAGGGGGGTACTATTATACCGACCGGTACAGCTGGGGAAAAAGGAGGACCGAAATCGCTACAAAAAGTAGAACTAAAAACTATAAAAAGCAAGATCTGGTTAGGACAACTTAAGACAGGTCACTGCACCAACTTACAAGCATACCGAGCTAAGATCACAGATGAAGATGATACATGCCAGAAGTGTGGCATGGAACCAGAATACCTACCCCACTGGCTCAAAAGATGCCCTCTACTATTAGCAAAATAATGAAGATTTTCGGTGGCGAGTTGGTGGATGCGTACGCTGATGCCACTTTAGCATAAGACGCAGTCGACCTACACACACACACACAACCACACTATTGATTATCCGAGTTCATAGTAAAAAGTCGTAAAAATGATAAAGTCGTATTGAATTTGGTCGTATTTAAAAAGTCGTAAATCTTAAAAAATCGTATTTGAAAAGTCGTAAAGTTAAAAAAGTCGTACTTAATAAGTCGTATTATTTAAAAAGTCGTATT